>SDVV010009085.1:0-16880 GCA_016164225.1 Gammarus roeselii
AGTGCTGGGCGTGCATTGTAAGCGTCCCGCTCTATGAGGAGGCCCTTTGGCCCAGCCTTGCAGGCAGTGCTGGGCGTGCATTGTAAGCGTCCCGCTCTATGAGGAGGCCCTTTGGCCCAGCCTTGCAGGCAGTGCTGGGCATGCATTGTTAGCGTCCCGCCCTGTGATGAGGCTTTTTGGCCCAGCCTTGCTGGCAGTGCTGGGCGTGCATTGTTAGCATCCCGCCCTGTAATGAGGCCCTTGGGCCCAGCCGTGCAGGCAGTGCTGGGCGTGCATTGTTAGCGTCCCGCTCTGTGATGAGGCCCTTTGGCCCAGCCTTGCAGGCAGTGCTGGGCGTGCATTGTTAGCGTCCCGCTCTATAATGAGGCCCTTTGGCCTAGTCTTGCAGGCAGTGCTGGGCGTGCATTGTTAGCGTCTCGCCCTGTGATGAGGCCTTTTGGCCCAGTCTTGCAGGCAGTGCTGGGCGTGCATTGTTAGCGTCCCGCTCTGTGATGAGGCTCTTTGGCCCAGCCTTGCAGGCAGTGCTGGGCGTGCATTGTTAGCGTCCCGCTCTGTGAGGAGGCCCTTTGGCCCAGCCTTGCAGGCAGTGCTGGGCGTGCATTTTAAGCGTCCCGCCCTGTGATGAGGCCCTTTGGCCCAGCCTTGCAGGCAGTGCTGGGCATGCATTGTTAGCGTCCCGCTCTGTGATGAGGCCTTTTGGCCCAGCCTTGCAGGCAGTGCTGAACGTGCATTGTTAGTGTTCCGTCTTGTGCTAAGGCCCTCTGGCCCAGCCTGGCAGCAAGTGTATAGATCTGGCATTGCAACAGCGCCATGCCCTCAGTTGCCCTCACACCGTCATGCCCTCAGTTGCCCTCACAGCGTCATGCCCTCAGTTGCCCTCACAGCGTCATGCTCTCAGTCGCCCTCACAGCGTCATGCCCTCAGTTGCCCTCGCAGCATCATGCCCTGAGTTGCCCTCACAGCGTCATGCTCTCAGTTGCACTCACAGCGTCATGCCCTCAGTTGCCCTCGCAGCATCATGCCCTCAGTTGCCCTCGCAGCGTCATGCCCTCAGTTGCCCTCACAGCGTCATGCCCTCAGTTGCCCTCACAGCATCATGCCCTCAGTTGCCCTAACAGCGTCATGCCCTTCGTTGCCCTCACAGCGTCATGCCCTCAGTTGCCCTCACAGCGTCATGCCCTCAGTTGCCCTCACAGCGTCATGCCCTCAGTTGCCCTAACAGCGTCATGCCCTCAGTTGCCCTAACAGCGTCACGCCCTCAGTTGCCCTCACAGCGTCATGCTCTCAGTTGCCCTCACAGAGTCATGCCCTCAGTTGCCCTCACAGCGTCATGCCCTTTGTTGCCCTCACAGCGTCATACCCTCAGTTGCCTTTGCAGTGTCATGCCCTCAGTTGCCCTCGCAGTGTCATGCCCTCAGTTGCCCTCACAGCGTCATGCCCTCAGTTGCCCTGATAGCTTCATGCCCTCAGTTGCCCTCACAGCGTCATGCTCTCAGTTGCCTACACAGCGTCATGCCCTCAGTTTCCCTCACAGCGTCATGCCCTTCGTTGCCCTCACAGCGTCATGCCCTCACAGCGTCATGCCCTCAGTTGCCCTAATAGCTTCATGCCCTCAGTTGCCCTCATATCGTCATGCCCTTCGTTGCCCTGACAGCGTCATGCCCTCAGTTGCCCTCGCAGCGTCATGCCCTCAGTTGCCCTGACAGCGTCATGCCCTCAGTTGCCCTCGCAGCGTCATGCCCTCAGTTGCCTTGACAGCGTCATGCCCTTCGTTGCCCTCACAGCGTCATGCCGTCTAATGAGACCAACAGAGGTCATCAAGCGTGCATTGCCTTAAAGGGAACACGTCAGGCTTGTTGATTAGTCAACAGCAGCCTGGCAGGGGCCACCAGATGCCGTTAGTCTAAACAAAACATTCGCAAATCTATTGCTCCTTCTTTCAAACCAAACTTCGATTGAAACACTAATTTCAAAGTGTCAATTTGAAATACAAATACCTAACAAGAGTGAGTGGAAGAATGAGTTAGGTTTCACAGAAAGGGCTGACATGAGTGAGTGGAAGAGTGAGTTAGGTTTCACAGAAAGGGCTGACATGAGTTAGTGGGAGAGTGAGTTAGGTTTCACAGAAAGGGCTGACATGAGTGAGTGAAAGAGTGAGTTAGGTTTCACATAAAGGGCTGACAAGTGTAAGTGGAAGAGTGAGTTAGGTTTCACAGAAAGGGCTGACAAGTGTGAGTGGGAGAGTGAGTTAGGTTTCACAAAAAGGACAGACAAGAGTGAGTGGAAGAGTGAGTTATGTTTCACAGAAAGGGTTGACAAGAGTGAGTGAAAGAATGAGTTAGATTTCACAGAAAGGGCTGACAAGAGTGAGTGGAAGAGTGAGTTAGGTTTCACATAAAGGACTGACAAGTGTGGTTGGAAGAGTGAGTTAGGTTTCACAGAAAGGGCTGACAATTGTGAGTGGAAGAGTGAGTTAGGTTTCACAGAAAGGGCTGACAAGAGTGAGTGGAAAAGTGGGTTAGGTTTCACAGAAAGGGCTGACAAGTGTGAGTGGAAGAGTGAGTTAAGTTTCACAGAAAGGGCTGACAAGAGTGAGTGGAAGAGTGAGTTAGGTTTCACAGTATGGGCTGACATGAGTGAGTGGAAGAGACTATTTGTATAAACATTTTTAGCTTCATTATAACAGCACGTTAATGAAATGGTTGAAACATTTCACACGCCTGACGATGCAATCGGTAGTCTGCGTCTATTAAAAATCCCTCGCGCTCTTGCCACTCGTCGACTTGATATTATCTATAATTAGTTAGGGTTTCTGAATAGAATTCTGATTTACGTTAATATGGAAAATTGAGATTCATAGTTCCGGTTCAATTTGATTCACAACCATTTTTGGCCGCAGTGTCGGATTCGAAGCATGTCTGTTTGGGTTGGTGAATTTGTATAGTAAGAGTAATAAATTGTGACAATTTGAATATTGATTAATTTATTTTTTAAATCGAATAATTTATTTAAGTAAGTTATTGTTTTTGTAACTGTTTTATCTTATCAAAACTTTTTAATTGATTGTCTGCTTCCAATTTGTGAAATGTTAAATTTAATCGGGAGAGTAATCGTTGATGAATTTTGTGTACATTTTCATTCTTTTCTGATCTGCTGTACTTCAAGTTAGACTCTAAACTAAAATGAGACAAGGCTGTACCTACAAATTTCTCAAATACGCCTCAGCTAAGCCTAACTCTCTTCTCTGTAAAGTTACCTCAACATTTTGAATTTCTCTCATACTCGTTCTCTTTTGAGCATTGCAATCAGGGGCGGACTCACAGAGGAACGTCACTTTTCAGCAGCAAGCTCTGGGCCTCCTCCGTAAAAAATAATTTAACACGACGTTCCGTTAGTCGAAAAATACTGCGGCACAGCAGCGGCGGCTTGAGTGTTTTTCATCCTATTGTCCGACTTTCCCTCCTTTCCCATTACATCTGTTCCTCTCTCCTCCCCTTCCACCCCTTCACCCTCCCCATCTGTCGAACCTGCCTCCATATCTGTCCCCTTCCCTATACCTCTGCCACCTACCTCACCCCCCTCCTCTCCGTCCTTCTCACCGTCTACCTCCCCCCCCCTCCCTGCATGCTCATCGCTTTGATCTGCTTTCAAACGACCTTGCTTCAAAAGTGCACCCAAAAGTCTTTTAATGACAAGAGACAACAGAGGGCCAAGCATTAGGCAGCGTGCGGCGGCTGTGCAACTCTCTGCTGCACAGCGTTGGACAAAAGCCTCCCGTTTGACCGGCCCGTGCGGTCCGAGGTAAGGTGAGCAAACGCTTGCCTAGTACAGGAGGCTGTTTGTGCTGTTTGAAATACTGATTGTAGGTAGTATTGAACTCATAGAAGTGGAAGAAAATTGGTTTAGTGGCAATGTTTACATATAAGCAAACTAGACTTTTACAACTTCAAATTAAGGCCAAAATTAAATGAAGTCTTTGAATTAAATATTCGTTTGGTCAATGGTTTGATGTGGAAATATCGTTGAAGTTTTTTCTCCATCTTAAATTATAATGATTTTTATTCCGCACCTAATTTGAAGTATTTTTCGAATATTATTAATATTGATTGGTCGAAACACGCGGTAAAATGTACAATAGCGAACCGACATCCGTTAACTATTAAAGACTAACAGATATATTATATGATCATTTCTCTCTGTGCATTTGAACTTGGGTAAAATGAAATTCGTTTATAAGGCAAGTTCAGGTGCAACGGACTTGATAAAAATGCATACACCGGTCAAATAAAACCTGACGATGAATAGTATGTTTTCCTATCATAAACCAGAATCTTTGTGATGCTTGTCCTCTGCTTAGGTGCACGACGAAAATTTTTCGAATGAATTTACCCCGCGTGAGAAAATGTTGAAAGAAATGTCACATTTTTCCAACGAAGTTCAACAATAAATTCCGTTCCTGATTTGCTATTAGACTTTCATTCCTACAGTGCTTTCAAAATAAATTTCAGGCAGTTATTTCTGAGAAGTTATTAATATGTATCCGCGTTTCCAGTTTAATGTGTTTTGACGCTTCATTAACAATATTTAGATAATCTTAACCCTGCGGTCCTATTCTAATTGCCTCAGAAATTGTTGCTAACTTTTATTAGTCACAAATTGTGTTACTCATGATGTATCCCGTTGCAATATGTGACGTGTAATAAAACTGCACAGTTTTTGTGAATAAAGCATTACCGAAGTTTCCATCCAACAACGAATTCTGTTTCCATGCCATGCCAGTGGGGTACTGCATGCATTGAGATAACGTCAGACGGTCACTGATGACGTCAGATGGTCACTGATGACATCAGATGGTCACTGATGACATCAGATGGTCACTGATGACGTCAGATGGTCACTGATGATGTCAGATGGTCACTGATGACGTCAGATGGTCACTGATGATGTCAGATGGTCACTGATGACGTCAGATGGTCACTGATGACGTCAGATGGTCACTGATGGCGTCAGATGGTCACTGACGATGTCAGACGGTTACTGATGAAGTCGCATGGGCATTTATGAAGTCAGATGGGCACTGAAGACGTCAGAAGAGCGCTGATGACGTCAGATGGCCACTGGTGGCGTCAGATGGGCACTGGTGGCGTCCGACTGTCATTGATAACGTAAGATGGTCACTGATGTCGTCGGATCACGTGACAATTGAGTGATCGTTCAAATGGTACGGTGTAGCTATTGCCACGCTATCAGAAAACCTTCATGCTTCAACGGGTATTAATTAGCCCACTACAGATTAATCTCCCTTTTACTCGTATGACCAGTGTTCAAAGATTTCACCCACGAGGAAGAAGATTAGGAATCCTTTTCAAACATTCAAGCGAGATGATTGGTGGAATTACTTTCTGAATCATTTCATTCGATTTATCACGACTCGATGTTCTTAAAACCCGGTGGTTGTTGCCATGGGGACTTGAAGACCACGGGAAGGCATGCTTTAAATCATCGAACATTGATCAGTTACAATTTTAGATTATATGGCAACATCCCAAACAATCAACCAACATGAGGCACATACAGATACAGACACTAGGCCGCATCCCCCAGAAAGGGGGGTGGCCGACGGCAAGGCGCACCTCACACCCTCATTCGCTCACACTCACACAACTTAGCCCTTTTGTGCTAAAGGGTCCAGCCTCTACCCCCTCAACATACACTCTGGGATCTCGGGTGCAGTCCGACAGTTGACACCGGCTTACCAGGGCCCGCCGGTTGACACCGGCTTACCCCCGTCGCGTCATAGTGGCCGGGCCCCCCCACCCACGACCATCCCGACAGCGGGATGCCAAGGGCGGGAAAGCACATCAGAGCAGCGTCAAAATCAACCATTCACAACCATTCTCCACTCACGCCTGTTCATGCACGCTCTCTCGCCGCCTCCACATTCATGTCTCTCCTTCCCAACGCCTGCTTCACACCATCCATCCACCCAAACTTCGGTCTACCTCTGTGCCTGCGACCACTTGCCTCCTCATTCATCACCCTTTTCACAAATCTCCCTTCATCAATCCTCTCCATGTGCCCGAACCATCTCTGAACACGCGAATCCACTCTGTCCTTCAACTTCTTCACCATCCCTGTTCTGAATCGAACCACGTCGTTTGTGATCCGGTCTCTCAGCGTTACTCCAGCCATGCTCCTCAAACCTTTCATCTCGAGAACATTCAACCTTCTCCTCTCCTCTGCTCTCACCCCCCAAGCCTCAGCTCCATAGAGTACAGTTGGGACAACAACACCCTCATGATGTGGAAGGTTGGGTTGGGGACGTTGGGGATGCTTCCATCCCCAACGTCCTACAGCTCATTACACTCTTCAGTGCACCCAACACTTTACATCCCTCCTTCACTCGCGCCTTCTCTTCAGTTTTCACTAGTTCAGTTTTCTCCACATGGGAGCCCAGATACTTAAAACACTGACCTTCCTCCAAGAGCTCTTCATTTAGGGTGAAACTAATTTTGCTCGCATCGACAGTCCTCGAGCATCTCATTACTTTACTCCTACCCACGTTCACTCGAAGCTTCCTTCTCTCACACACTCTACCAAACTCAGACACTAGCCTATATAGCTTCTCCTGTGAATCCGCAACCAGAGCCGTATCATCAGCAAATAGCAACTGGCTCAACTGCCAACTCAGCCCATCCGCTTCCAAGAGTTTCAAGCCACGACCCAGCACACTCGCGTTCACCTCCCTGACCACTCCATCCATATAGAGGTTGAACAGCCCGGGAGACACCACGCAGCCTTGTCTCAGTCCCACTTTCACTCTGAACCAATCACTCACCTCGCTTCCCACTCTTACACACGTTCGGCTGTCAGCATAGAAACTCTGCACCGCTTTCAACAGATGTCCGCCTACTCCATACAAACGCAACACCCTCCACAGCGCTTCCCTGCCAATCCTGTCGTATGCCTTCTCCAGATCCATGAAGGCCCAGAACACATCCTTTCCGTTGGCAAGATACTTCTCACAGACCTGTCTCAATGCAAAAATCTGATCGGTACACCCTCTACCACTCCTAAAGCCACACTGTTCCTCTCCAATTGCGCAGTCCGTACAGTCTCAAATCCTTTTGATCAGCACTCTTTCGTACAGATCAGGCACCTAACCAAGATATTTGATTTTTATTTAATGTATGTCATAAGGATATTCCCTTAACTTACACGCTACGGAGCACTCGGTCATCATATCTCCTATTTATGCCCACTGTCACGCACAATATTTTTTTAAGAAAGCTTAAACTAAGGATGATTCTTTAAACGGTACAAATAAACCAACCGCCCACCTCGCTACATGCACGTAAACTTTGATGTTTCTTATTACCGCAATTCTACTAGCTAAATTTTTCTTAAGGTGTGGGTGGAATAAAAAATGTAACTGGTTTCACGTCAAATAGAAGTACGTAATCAATGGCAAAAATGCCGGGCACTGTGGTGTTTTTGAGCTCTTAAATACTTAACCTATCGTGGTTAAGGTGCGTTTTTTACCTGCAGTTCATCCCCATCGAACAATAACTTTAACCAGTCACTGTATAGAAGAACCATAGTTATTTCTACACCATTTCATCTTGAGCAGCATGAAGGATCCTTCTGGGATTGGGAACCTCTTCGATCCTGTCACAACTTCTCTTCTATCGCAGGGAGCTCGGTCGGGCGGAAAGGGCTATTTTCTGACTGCTTAGCATCCGAGTGATGCTTAAATTGGTTAGTTATTCCAAGATGCTAAACTGAACGATTGATTCCAGGTTGGTGAAGGTTTGACGGGTTCCAAGATCTTGACGAGACGGCGAACGACTGCAAATTTTCGAGGAGAACATTGACGGGTGGTGATCTCTAGGCTGCGTTGATCGTAGTTCAATTGACGGGTAGTGATCTCTAGGCTGCGTTGATCGTAGTTCAATTGACGGGTGGTGATCTCTAGGCTGCGTTGATCGTAGTTCAATTGACGGGTGGTGATCTCTGGGCTGCGTTGATCGTGGTTCAATGAACGGGTGCTGATCTCTGGGCTGCGTTGATCGTGGTTCAATGTACGGGTGCTGATCTCTGGGCTGCGTTGATCGTGGTTCAATTTACGGTGATGATCTTCATGGCTGCGTACATCGTGGTTCAATTTACGGGTGGTGATATCAGGGCTGCGTTGATCGTGGTTCCATCTACTGATGGGGATCTCTGGGCTGCGTTGATCGTGGTTCCGTTTACTGGTGGTGATCACTGGGCTGCGTTGATCGTGGTTCCATTTACGGGTGATGATCTCAGGACTGCGTTAATATGTTTTAATTGAGGCGGTGAGGTATTTATGAAGCCATTAATAAATGTGTAAATCCAACACATTCAAACTAGCAATATACTGTACATCTCCTCAAGACCGTACATGAGTAGGGTTAATGTTCATTAATTGAACTGCTGAGGAGCAGAGTTGCCTAACTGCATTCGTGTTATCTTAGAAATAACTTTAAACCGCTGATGTTCTTATTCAAGTTTGTTTCTCAGCCCTTCAATTGACTATTATGCATGCGAAGCATGGGAGGGCTTTTTTTCAGTCACGGTTGTATCATGTTAAGAGCATATCACCACGTGGACTGGTCTAGAAACTATTGTAAAAAAAATACCTTGCTGTCCCGAAGTTGGTGGCTTCCAAATTGAGAGCCAATTAAAGCAATACAAGTTGTAACGTCGCAAGATTCAAAAAACGATCTAATACATTCTCCCCTTGGAAAGCACGAGGAAGATTCGTCAGATAAGGAACCAAGAAAACCATACTGAAATGATCCATTATCGAATACGATTGGTATTCGATTGACTCTTTGCGATGCATGGGAAAGAGCTATTCAACGCTTGACTAAATTGACCGCCCTACGGGGGAGTCTGCATTAACTTCGCGTTGGGACTCCGGTGGAACATGAAAGCAAATAATAATAATAATATTGACTAAATTTTCGAAAATATTATGGCAATCTTTCTAATTCCACATTGATGAAGTCTCTGTTTCTGACGTTCCTAATAGATCTTGCTGATAACCTTTACATATTGTCATGTCAAAGTAGGTAAATATTTGGCGGGGCGAAAGAATACTGCTTCGGGTCGCAGGAGGCCAACGTTTAAAAGCGGAGCGAGGGAACTAGGGATCCACTCCCTAGTTCGATCAAAGATGCAGGCAAACGGGGGAGGAGAGGTTCGCTCCACTGTAAGGGTCACTGAATATGCTCGGTCGCAGTACGAATGAAGTACAAAGAAGTAGGATGTGTAAGCGCTAGGTGAGACAAAGTTTGAAAGGTTGGGGTTAATATGAGTTTTGTGTGATAAGTGAAAGGAAGTCATGCGTGGTGGTGGATGGGCAGGAGAAAGTGTGGTGTCATTTCCGAGTGATCGGTTGACATGTTACTTTCCGGAGTGGAAGGAAGTGTCATCTAGATTGTTGTGGGTAGAGGTTAAGTTAGTTATAGAAATGTGGGCGTTTGTAAATGCTAACGGATAATGTAGCAACAGGAATGAGTAGGAGAGGAATCATTTTTTGAATTAGTTCGAGTGAGTGTTTGGAGAGTTCTGGAGGCTAGTACAACGTGATAGTACTGGAAGACCAAAATGCCAAGAGTCAAAAATATAGTGATGAAGAATGTATTAGGGGACTTGGCGTTCCAGGTATAAATGACTGTAGAGAGCATATGATTAGCAAAAGAAAATGTATCTACCGCAATGTCATCTACAGTTCGTATACTCCTTAAGAGGTCACGGAAGAGTAAGCGTTAAACGAACTAGCAGCGTTTGACATCATTATGAATGAACCTTTGGAAAATTCCCAAGCTACACTTAGCAATCATTCTATTCTCAAATAACCTTTCATGGTTGTACAGCCACAGGGAGGACAGCATCAATAGGCTTTCTCTGTCAATATGATTTGAGTAAGTATATTCAGGAATGGTTTAAACTGCAAAAATTAATCCTATTGTGGTTAATGTTTATTACCTATCAATTTTTTTCTGTATAGCATTGGAAGTAAATGAATAAGAGATGCGCCCATGTTATAAACATGAACATATTTTGTAAAATCGTAGCTGAAGCTATATAACGGCAGATTGAA
Source organism: Gammarus roeselii (assembly GCA_016164225.1). Lineage (NCBI taxonomy): Eukaryota > Metazoa > Arthropoda > Malacostraca > Amphipoda > Gammaridae > Gammarus > Gammarus roeselii. Next base: position 10,133 of record SDVV010009085.1, read on the forward strand.
CATGGATTTGAATGGTAGTTTCCGTGTTGGAATTAAATAATTCAATTTATTTGAGCATTTATTCATACAGCAAATTCATGTCATTTATTGCATACCTAATTATACACCTATGAACAAATCGTTGAATGCGTTGCCACAAGCAGTTACGTCAATAAGTGACGGAAGTTCATACCTATTGATGCTATGAGGTAGGTGTATCAATTGAGTTGTCGAGTGTTTCATTTTTTATCTAGCGGAAAATCTTTTCAACTATAAAATTTAACAAAAACATCGAATCACCTCGCTGGCAGGATGATTGTTAACGATGTTACGGAACTGGATTCTGATTAAAGTCATATTAACGTAGTATATCTCCAAAGTACAACTTTCTTTGTTGTGATTGATGTGTCGTAGAAAATGATTCCGAATTTGATAGGTAACTATATCGTAACAACTATCCAGACATCGTTCGTGATTTCATTCTGCTTTCTAAGAAGTGGCAGTCAGTTGACTTAAATATATCATTTCGATTGAAGTCTGAATAATAATTCGGATAATAAAATAAGAGTACATCACATGACAAATTTCCTAGTGAAGAATCCATCTCATGCGAATATTTTGACTCGAATGGAAAACTAATGTGTGAGTAATGTCCTCCTTCATCATGTGTTGCATCTAAGAACACGTTCTGATAAGATTTCCCATTCAAATGCATTGCAGAACGGACAAAGAGAACGTAAGATTTCTCACTTCAGTCGTGGACTGTCTGTGTCATTGAATTAAAATATACTTCTACTTCCCTTGGCTTAGATAAATTCTAAATGCAAACCGATTACTTAGATAACTCTTCCAAACAAAAATCCCCCTGGGCCTCTCATCAAAATTTCAGAAAGTGCTCTTCAATTCACGGCAACTCTTTCTGACTAAAAACGGCCGACTGAAAAGACACTACTTATTTTAATGGCAATAATAGACAATTTATTCAAAACCATCAAGAGCATAGTAGAATATTTGATACACGTAACTTGACCTAGTGGAAATTTTACTACTCCAACAGAGTATGGTTGACAATTTCAATCAGAAAGCCCATTGCGTGACACTTATTGCATCACATGCAGGGAGAATTTAAACACAGATTAGATATGGTAAAAAACATATGACTATTATTTGCTGAAAGATTTTTACTTATGTTTGACATATGAGAATTTTGAGTTTGCAGTGCTAAAGTTGTCTTTTCATCTCGTCTAAATTTAATTTAAGACGTGTATTTCCTTGATCTTATAATTTGTACGACTGTCAAACATGAGCTAAGGAATACTTGGTCAACCTGCCTGTGTTAGGATCGGTTTGTAGCGGTCAATCGTCTCTCTATTAACATTACTAATGTTCATATCATATAATTGTCATCCATAGAAATATTGCCAATAGCCATAAGCAAGCACAGGAAATAGATTAGATGAGCAGGCATAATTAGAGGTCTTAGTGCCAATGTACATTAAGCCGAGTATAGAGTATCCTTATTAACAATATGAGTCAATCAGAGTCATGTGTCAAAAATATTGGTAAAGTTGCATACCCGAATAGGGCATTCACTGGCTACTGGTAGTTTAGATCGTCGGCTACATGATAGGTCGCTAATGGAAAACCAATGCATGAAATGGCAACATACCATAAATGTTTTTGTATGAGTTGTCTGATGACAAAGCAATGGCAAGTCATATTATTTGTTCTTTGTTGGATACATAAAACAGTTCGCAACATTACAATCTTGTAGTAGCATCTCGTGTTACAAGTATTGTTGCAAGATTGCAACACCGCTCTAATCTCATAGGTAAACACTGCAACATGTGCGTTTCGTAGCAAGATCTCTGCTTATCTTGGATAGTACAGTTCAGAACCGTGCGATAGTGTTGTTGAAAAATATCATGCTGGGTTAAGTTTGGCAACAGACGAGGACGACTAGGACAGTTAGAACCAACATACCAGTCTTTTCTCAATCGAGCTAGCCTTAGAAAATGTGTCGTGTATGTGGCAATGCTATGATACACAAGTAATATACTAGGAACGCTTGCAACACTCTATTATCACATCTGTTTACAATCTTTATATTACTAGTGAACATCAACCAAGCAGAATATAAACCTTATTGTATATTTAGTAAGATAATGAACACAGTTTATACACAGAAACAGACTGCGGGCTTGCAGAAGCAAAATGCTTCAAGGCCAACCTACCTTGACCTACGCCTAGCCTGACAGCGACCTAGTTTAAAGAAGCATACCTGAAAAGTTATCGAAAACCACTATAGAATTAAAGAAAACTAAATATAGACAATATGATACATAATGCATATGGTTGGAAATAGTTTTAGCTTACTGTAATAATATTGTGAGACAAATGTTGTTTCAGTTAGGATTCAAAAGTAAAAAAATGAAGTCGAAGATTTCATTATATTTGGAATGGGATTCCACAATTTGACACCTCTATTGATGATGGAGAATGAAAATTTAGCCTAATTAAATATAGTAGGGCTCTCGACAGTCTCCGCTAGAAGTTTTCTTTTTAATTTTGTTTAGGTCTTGGCCTACTTCAACAACCTTGTCAGTACAATTTATCTAGTCTTTTCTTGATATTTTTGATAGATAATTTGCATAAGTAGATAGTTGAACAGGGGCTGCCAGCAGTCTTCGGTTCTGGCATAGCATTGGGGTGGATGGATAATTAGTCATTTTATTGACCATTAACACTTCATTTTAGTATTTCTTATTTCGTGAGCTCTATTATTTATCTGTGCCCTTTTTTCATGGGGATCAATTTTGGATTAGTTATATAATTATATATCGTTAGACGCACGCAAGGGCTCCATGTGGACTATGCGGTGTGTTAGTTAGTCTAGTCCAACCTATGGTGGGAGAATTTGCGCTCACCCGGGCGCCTGAAAAATGTCCGAGCACAGCTAGGCGTTTTGTTGGCTAAATGGTGAAATAATGATGATGTTGAACTTAGAGAGTGAAAGTCTTAAATGGGACCAGGTGACCCGTTATTGGGGGGTACTCGTGGGACCCGCGGGACTCGAGGGACCCGAGGGTTTCGGGAACCCAGGGGACTTGAAGAACAGGAGGATTTGGAGGGACCCACTTTGACCCTTCCGGGGCCCTTTGAAACACCCTTGAGACCGTTAGGGACCCCCTTGAGAAACTTGGGGACCCGCTTGAGGTCTCTTTGAGCCCTGGGACCCCTGTTTCCCTCTCCCCGTGCTGTAGAACCCATGCAGAAAAATGTACATATGTGAAATGCTTGAGGAGAGCAATGAACCATTACAGTCCGCGGATTACTGACGCAGAGAGCGAGGGTCGCGTCAAAGATGGTTGAGGTGCGTCGAGATCTGTCGAAACATGTTGAGGCGAGTCGAGTTGGTCGCGACGAGCAGAGACTGGCCGAAATGATTCGAGACAAGCCAGGATGAGCTTAGACGAGGGGACCCGGGGAGCTCGTGGGACTTGGGTTACCCTCCGGAATTTGTCGGGCTCTCTTGGGACCCGTGGTCCCTCGACCACCCCACTCCCACACTAAAATGCTTGAGTAAAAAATTTGTTATTACAGTCCACATGATTACTAGCGCAAAGGGGGAGAGCCATGTCGAGGCTGGTCAAGGTGCGTCGAGATCAGTCGAAACATGTTGAGGCGAGTCGAGTTGATCGCGATGAGCCGAAACTGGCCGAAATGATTCGTGACAAGCCGAGATGAGCTGAGACGAGGAGTCTCGGGGGATCCGTGGAGCTCGGGAAGACCCGGGGGACTGGGGTTACCCTCCAGGATTCATCGGGCTCTTTAGGGACCCAAAATACCTATGCCCCCCCACCCTATCCCTTTAAACAATCAGTGCGAAATCAATAATCTGAGCAATTTTTCTGCTTATGCCGAACCTGCCCTTACATTCTTCTTAACGATCCACAATTTTGTCATGTATAATAATGCTGGTGTATTTGTGCGGGAGTCTGTGCTCGCTCGCGCGTGCACTACTGCCACTACTCTGCGTTTTAGCCATTGTGCACTGTGTGTGGTAGATTGAACTGCTCTGCGTTTCAGCCATTGTTCAGTGTGTGGCAGATTCAACTACTCTGCGTATTAGCCATTGTGCAGTGCGGGGCAAATTAAACTACTCAGCATTTTCGCTAGTGTGCAGTGTGTGGCAGATTAAACTACTCTGCGTTTTAGCTATTGTAAAGTTTGGCAGATTAACTACTCCCCTCACGCTTCCGCCACTATGCAGTGTGGGGCAGATTAAACTACTCCGCGTTTTAACAATTGTGTAGTGTGTGGCAGATTAAACTACTCTGCGTTTTGGCCATTGTGCAGTGTGTTGCAGATTAAACTAATCTACGTTTAGCCATTGTAAAGTGTGTAGCAGATTAAACTACTCTGCGTTTTAGCCATTGTAAAGTGTGGCAAATTAACTACTCTACGCTTCAGCCCTTGTGCAGTGTGTGGCAGATTAAACTACTCTGCGTTTTAGCCATTGTGTAGTGTGTGGCAAATTAAACTACTCTGCGTTTCCACCATTGTGCAGTGAGTGGCAGATTAAACTACTCTTTGGTGTAGCCATTATGCAGTGGGTGGCAGATTAAACTATTCTGCGTTATAGTCAATGTGCAGTGTGTGGCAGATTAAATTACTCATCGTTTTAAATATTGTGCAGAGTGAGGCAAATTAAACTACTCTGCATTTTAGCCATTGTGCTGTGTGTGGCAGATTATACTACTCTGCGTTTCAGCCATTGTGCAGTGTGTGGCAGATTAAACTACTCTGCGTTATAACCATTGTGAAGTGTGTGGCAGATTAAACTACTCTGCGTTTTAGCCATTGTGCAGTGCGTGGCAAATTAAACTACTCTGCGCTCTAGCTATTGTGCAGTGCGTGGCAGATTAAACTACTCTGCGTTATAACCATTGTGCAGTGTGTTGCAGATTAAACTACTCTGTGTATTAGCCAATGTGCAGTGTGTGACAGATTAAACTACTCTGCGTTTTAGCCATTATACAGTGTGTGGCGGATTCAGCTCTTGTTAGCTACATAATAAAAAAAAACAATTATTCCTGATAATGTGTCGTGGGTCAAACACCTGTATATATATATATGCCACTTGCTTGTGTCGGCTTGATTACACCTTCCGGCACCTGCCGTGAAGTCATTAACATTGACAGTGAACCGGAGAAGGAGGCTGGCAATCAACACGCAATGTATTAACAATTACCCCATAATAATGCTTTTATTATTTTACGAGTGATATATATTCATTATAACATTTCATCATGTCACAAAGTCAACTTATGTAATTGGGGGGCCGCAACTTTGATAACCTACATTTTGCAGAGTCAAGATTCATGAGGATATTGATAACCTCCCAGTCTGGATTCCTGATAAAAAGCGCCGCTGCTGTTAATAATTTTATTCTAAAGATAGGAAGTAACAATCAAAGCACTGCAAGAACTCTTGATTTAATAACAAATGCGTCACCGTAGAGCTCTTTACCGCCTCCTACAAAAAAAAAACTTGAAAACCTCATCTCGTATTTTTGTGTTAATAATTACCCAGTCTGCAGATTAAGGTCAATAGTTCGCCAAGAGCCCCTTGGAAATTGCTCGCAAGAACTTCCATGGTCTTCAGTCATGAAATTTGTTTTGGCGAGCCTAGATTTCCTAACCCTTTTTTGTTACGAAACTTTATCGTGTTGTAGTAGATGGTTATTTTTGGATCCCAATGTTGTAATGTTCTACACAATTTTGTGAAAAGGGACTCTGTGTGGGAACAAATCTATTTTCATTTCTGTCATTAGTTGTCTCTCCCCTCTTACTGCTATTACAACATGCCTCTTTCGTTCACATATAAGTTGCAATCCAATAGTTAACGACAGAGCAGATGCTTTTATTTTTAACATTGCCAGTTCGAGACGGCGGAGAGACTTGTTAGCATATTTCTTACCACAAACAAATGCTGATTGTTCCCAATCGTGGGAAGTGGGAAGTTTAAACTGTCGTGGTTTTACTAATCACGAACGTCCCGTTCCTCTCATCGCAGCCTCATGGACTTGAGTCCAGAGTAGTTACATGTGGCACATAACAGCCCCGTGAAGAAATTAGATGTGGCTTAATTAGAAAATGAGTGGACTGAATGTGAAAAGTAGAGACGAGGAGTTCCAGCAGGCGTTGAAGGAAGAATATGACAACGTGAGAGGACAGGATCTGAGAGATGTGGAGGAAGAATGGGAGACGTTAAGGGATGCGTTGATGAGATGTGCGAAGAAGGTGTGTGGTGTGCGCCGTGTGGGCGGGTGCAGGAGGAAAGGCTGCGAGTGGTGGAACGAGGAGGTCAAACTGGCGGTGGCACGGAAAAGATGTGCGTTTGAGGAGTGGTTGCAGGTGAAGTCGAAGGTGGCTTGTGAAAGGTACAAAGAGAGGAGAAAAGAGGTGAAGTGGGTGGTGAGGAGAGCCAAAAGGGACGCTGATGTCAGGTGGGGCAGACGGTTGTGCCAGAATTTTGAGGAGAACAAAAAGATGTTCTGGAAAGAGGTGAAGAGGGTGAGAAAGGGAGAGACCGGGAAGGAGGAAGTGGTGAAAGATTAAAACGGCCAGTTGTTGTTGGAATGTGGTAATGTACGGAAAAGGTGGGCCGAGTATTTTGATCAGTTGTTGAATGTCGAGGATGACAGAGAGGCTGACATTGTTGCTGTGGGTGGTGGTGCTCGGATGCCAGTTTTGGGAGAAAGACT
>SDVV010009086.1:0-16879 GCA_016164225.1 Gammarus roeselii
TCACGGTGAGCGCTGCTAATGAATTTGTTTTCTTTGCTCACGGTGAGCGCTGCTAGTGAATATGTTTTCTTTGCTCACGGTGAGCGCTGCTAATGAATTTGTTTTCTTTGCTCACGGTGAGCGCTGCTAGTGAATATGTTTTCTGTGCGCACGTTGAGCGCTGCTAATGAATGTTTTTTTTTTCTGGGCGCACGGTGAGCGCTGCTAATGGATGTGTTTGCTGTGCGCACGGTGAGCGCTGATAATAACTGTGGTTTCTGTGCGCACGGTGAGCGCTGCTAATTACTGTGTTTTCTGTGCGCGCGGCGAGCGATGCTGATGAATATATTTCTGTGCGCACGGTGAGTGCTGCTGATGAATATGTTATAGGTGCGCACGGTGAGCGCTGCCAATTGATATGTTTCTGTGCGCACGGTGAGCGCTGCTAATGAATGTGTTTTCTGTGCGCGCGGTGAGCGCTGATAATGAAAGTGTTTTCTGTACGCACTGTGAGCGCATGTTCATGAATATGTTTTCAGTGCGCACGGTGAGCGCTGCTAATGAATATGTTTTCTGTGCGCACGGTTAGGGCTGTTGATGGATGAGTTTTTTGTACGCACGGTGGGCGCTGCTAATTTAGGTGTTTTCTGTGCGCACGGTGAGCGTAGCTTATGAATTTGTTTTCTGTGCGCACGGTGAGCTCTGCTAATGGAAGTGTTATATGTGTGCATGGTAAGCGCTGATAATGAATGTGTTTTCTGTGCGCATGGTGAGCCCCGCTAATGAATGTGTTTTCTGTGCGCATGGTGAGCGCTGCTAATAATGTGTTTTCTGTGCGCACGGTAAGTGCTGCTAATGATTGTGTTTTCTGTGCGCACGATGAGCGCTGCTGATAAATGTGTTTCCTGTGCGCACGGTGAGCGCTGCTATTGAATGTGTTGCCTGTACGCAAGGTGAGCGCTGCTGATGAATGTGTTTTCTGTGCGCACGGTAAGCGCTGCTAATGAATGTATTCTCTGTGTGCACGGTGAGCGCTGCTAATGAATGTGTTTTCTGTGAGCACGGTGAGTGCTGCTTATGAATGTGTTATATGTGCGCATGGTGAGCGCTGCTAATGAATATGCTTTCTGTGCGTAACGTGAGCGCTGCTAATGAATGTGTTTCCTGTGCACTCGGTGACCGCTGTTAATGAATTTTCCTGTGCGCACGGTGAGCGCTGTTAATTAATGTGTTTTCTGTGCTCATGGTGAGTGCAGCTAATGAATGTGTTTTATGGGCGCACCGTGAGTGCTGTGATGAATTTGTTTTCTGTGCGCACGGTGAGTGCTGCTGATGATTGTGTGTTATGTGCGCACGGTGAGCGCTGCTAATGGATGTGTTTTTTGTGCGCACGGTGAGTGCTGCTGATGAATGTTTTATATGTGCGCATGTTGAGCGCTGCTAATGAATATGTTTTCTGTGCGTAACGTGAGCGTTGCTAACGAATGTGCTTCCTGTGCGCATGGTGAGCGCAGTTGATAACATTTTTTCTGTGCGCACGCTGAGCGTTGCTAATAAATGCGTTTTCTGTGCGCACGGTGACGGCTGATAATAAATGTGTTTTATATGCGCACGGTGAGCGCTGCTAATGAATGTGTTTTCTGTGCGCATGGTGAGTGCTGCCAGTGAATGTGTTTTCTGTGTGCACGTTGAGCGCTGCTAATGAATGTGTTTTCTGTGCGCATGGTGAGCGCTACTAATGAATGTGTTTTCTGTGCGCATGGTGAGCGCTGCTAATGAATGTGTTTGGTGGGCGAACGGCGAGCTTTGCTAATTAATGTGTTTTCTGTGAGCATGGTGAGTGCTGCTAATGAATGTGTTTTCTGTGCGCACAGTGAGCGCTGCTAATGATTGTGTTTTCTGTGCGCATGGTGAGCGCTGCTAATGAATGTGTTTTCCGTTCACATGGGGAGCGCTGCTAATGAATGTGTTTTCTGTACGTAGGGTGAGCGCTGCTAACGAATGTGTTTTCTCTGCACATGGCGAGTGCTGCTAATGAATGTGTTTTCTGTGCGCATATTGAGCGCTGCTAATGAATGTGTTTTCTGTGCTCATGGTGAACGCTGCTAATGGATCTGTTTTTTTGCGCATCGTGAGTGTTGCTGATGAATGTGTTTCATGTGCGCACGGTGAGCGCTGCTAATGAATGTGTTTTATGTGCGCACGGTGAGTGCTGCTGATGAATGGATTTTCTGTGCTAACGGTGAACACTGTTAATGAATGTGTTTTCTGTATGCACGGTGAGTGCTGCTGATGAATGTGTTTTTCGTGCGCCCGGTGAGCGCTGTTAATTAATGTTTTTTTTTGTGCGCACGGTGAGTGCTGCTGCTGAATGTGTTTTATGTGCGTATGGTGAGCGCTGCTAATGAATGTGTTTTCTGTGCGCACGGTGAGCACTGTTAATGAACGTGTTTTCCGTGCGCGTGGTGAGCAGGCTGCTAATGAATTTGTTTTCTGTGCGCACGGTGAGCGCTACTAATGAATGTTTTCGTAACGCACGGCGAGTGCTGCTAATGAATGTGTTTTCTGTGCGCACGGTGAGTGTTGCTGATGGATGCGTTATGTGTGCGCACGGTGAACGCTGCTAATGAATGTGTTTTCTGTGCGCACGGTGAGCGCTGCTAATTAATGTTTTCTGTGCGCACTGTGAGCGCTGCTAATGAATGTGTTTTCTGTGCGCACGGTGAGTGCTGCTGATGAATGTGTTTTATGTGAGGACGATGAGCACTGCTAATGAATGTGTTTTATGTGCGCACGGTGAGTGCTGCTGATGAATGTGTTTTATGTGCGCATGGTGAGTGCTGCCAGTGAATGTGTTTTCTGTGTGCATGTTGAGCGCTGCTAATGAATGGGTTCTCTGTGCGCATGGTGAGCACTACTAATGAATGTGTTTTCTGTGCGCACGGTGAGCTTTGGTAATTGATGTGTTTTTTGTGCGCATGGTTAGCGCCGCTAATGAATGTGTTTTCTGTGCGCACGGTGAGCGCTGCTAATGAATGTGCCTTCTGTGCGCACGGTGAGCGCTGCTAATGAATGTGTTTCATGAGCGCATGGAATGCTGCTAATGAATGTGTTTTATGTGCGCATGGAATACTGCTAGTGAATGTGTTCTCCGTGCGCATGGTGAGCGCTGCTAATGAATGTGTTTCATGAGCGCATGGAATGCTGCTAATGAATGTGTTTTATGTGCGCATGGAATACTGCTAGTGAATGTGTTCTCCGTGCGCATGGTGAGCGCTGCTAATGAATGGGTTTTATGTGCGCATGGAATACTGCTAGTGAATGTGTTCTCCGTGCGCATGGTGAGCGCTGCTATGTTTTATATTAACTGTTTGCACAGCGGGCGCTGCAAATAATATATCATCCGTGTACACGTTGAATATTTGTAATTAGTACATTTTTCATGATCTTGGTCTTGAATGAATCATTTTGATCCTTGCTACCTTGCAACACGCTCAGTGCAGGATACAACGACTGACTAACTTTAGTGTGCTGAACGCAGGAAACCTTGAGTGACTGACTATCGTTGTCTAAAGGCTGGATACCTTGAGTGATAGGCTATCGGTGACTGAAGGCAGGATACAGTTACTGACCGACTATATTGTCTGAAGGCAGGATACAGTTACTGATCGACTATATTGTCTGAAGGCAGGATTCAGTTACTGATCGAATGTCTTGACTGGATTTTATATGGGTGTAGCTGACTATCGTCACCTCAGTGTATCTGCCAAATCTACTACCCTGTGATCAAGCTCAGGTGTTGATCTAATGTTTTTGCTGATGAAAAACAAGTAACAATTGTCTGGTCTCTGTCGCGGTTCTTCCCACGATTGTTGCCATTACACGATGGTAATGGATTGTTGCCATTACACGATGGTAATGGATTGTTGACATTGCACGATGGTAATGGATTGTTGCCATTGCACGATGGTAATGGATTGTTGCCATGACACGATGGTAATGGATTGTTGCCATGACACGATGGTAATGGATTGTTGCCATGACACGATGGTAATGGATTGTTGTTATTGCACGATGGTAATGGATTATTGCCATCACACGATGGTAATGGATTGTTGCCATTGCACGATGGTAATGGATTGTTGCCATCACACGATGGTAATGGATTGTTGCCATTGCACGATGGTAATGGATTGTTACCATCACACGATGGTGATGGATTTTTGCCATTGCACGATGGTAATGGATTGTTGCCATCACACGATGGTAATGGATTGTTGCCATTGCACGATGGTAATGGATTGTTGCCATCACACGATGGTAATGGATTGTTGCCATTGCACGATGGTATTGGTCGAAAGCTCTTTAGACGCATGCTTATGAAGTCAGAGAAGCGTCCAGTGTGCAGTAAACAATCCAAAGGGATTTCAGTGGATCCATTTTAATGTTGAAATCTCAAACGACATTCAAAGTGAAAATATGTCAGTAATCGAGTTGAACTTGGGATTTATTAAAGATAATGCGTTTATGTTTGTTGGTACCTGACGAAGATCATAAACAAAACAATACATCGATTGCATTGTCTCCTAATAGTGCAGGCATTAGGGTATTGCCTTAACAATGTTTAATAAGTGGGAATAGCATTTTGAGAATGATAACAGCCCTTCGTTAAATGAATATATCGCTTGTGCCTCACTCTCACCTTCTCATATCACTATTATCACGAGTAATATACCAAGAACCTAATTCAAGAAGAACTAATGATAGTAATTGATTCCCATAATGACGAACCCTCCTTCATCTTCTCATAAATTCCCGGAAAGGATAACTCAATTTGTTTAACAAACAAATTCCATTCCAAGCGCCTCTTTTATAAGCAGCGTTAAGAGCTTCTGACGACCTGCCCACCACCAGAACTATGGTGAGGGTTCGGTCATTAGCTACGTTAACATCTTCCTCGCTACCGTGGGAGGTGGAGCCACTTCAGTGGACCGTACTGTGGAAGGAGAGAGGCCCCCAGTACTATGGTGATGCTTCAGTCATTAGCCACGTTAAATCTTCCTCGCTACCGTGGGAGGTGGAGCCACTTCAGTGGACCGTACTGTGGAAGGAGAGAGGCCCCCAGTACTATGGTGAGGCTTCAGTCATTAGCCACGTTAAATCTTCCTCGCTACCGTGGGAGGTGGGGCCACTTCAGTAGACCGTTCTGTGGAAGGAGAGAGGCCCCAGTACTATGGTGAGGCTTCAGTCATTAGCCACGTTAAATCTTCCTCGCTACCGTGGGAGGTGGGGCCACGTCAGTAGACCGTTCTGTGGAAGGAGAGAGGCACTTTAATGGATTGATATTGTTGGAGGTGTAAGGCCGAATTTTGGGATAGGTTTAGGATGCCTTAATTGGATATTTTTTGGGAGGTGTAATGCATCCTAGTAGATCGTGCTGAGGGAGGTGTGAAGCATCTCCTTGGACCGCACTGTGAGAGGTTGATGGCTCTTCACTAGACAGCACTGTGGAAGGTTGAGGGCACTTCAATGGACCGTTCTGTGGGAGGTTTCAAGGCTCTTTAATGGACCTCACTGTGGCCGATGGAACTTTTTGCAATGCATCACACTGTGGGAGGTGTATGACCTTTTAGTATATCGTCGAGTGGTAGGAATAAGGCCCTTTAATGGACCGTACAGTGGAAGGCCCTTTAGTTAACCGCACAGAGGGAGGTGCGAGGCCCCTTAATGAACCGAAGTGTTGAAGTGTAGGGCACTTTAATGGACCATACTGTGGGAGGTGTAAGGCTCCGAAATGGACCGTAGTGTAAGAGGTGTGTGTAAGGCCCTTAAATGGACCCCATAAACTGTAAGAGATGCAACACACCACAGTGGTCCTTGCTGTGACACATAACCGGGCCTATACATCAACGCCTGAAAAACTTGACAGGTCCAATGCCCATCTATTGCTGTTTCTTCCAGGCCTCTTAGTACTGGGTAATAATGTTCTAAGCTCTCTGGTTGGTAGAGTGACTGGCGATTTATTATTTGACGGCTTAGGAAATGAAAGGCGATGCTATCAGGCGGTGCATTCCTGCAAGAGGATTAAGTCCACACTTTAATGGTATTTGTTTTAGGAGCTAATGCACAGAGACGTTCGTTTATGTCGCAGCCCTTAGCCTGAGTAGCTCTTATAATAATGGCATGTACAGGGATAGAATGGACTCTTCAGCCAGTCCCTGGTCTGCAACTACTTCTACTACTTTATTGAAGAAATTCTCATCTCATTCCTTCTGCTCAGTTTATGCAATTTCTGAAATGTGTGTATTGTTGCTGCTCCAGCTTTAGATCTGGTAGTGATCTCTGTTTTGTGTCGGTTGTAAATGCCGAAACATGCAAGTCACCAGGGCCTGAATTGAATTATTTTCGTGAATTTTGGGAAACAACTTCGCGTCATAACAATATGCTAAACTAGAATTCAATACCAATTTCAATGAACAATCAAACGTGCAAACAACTTTAGTTATGCGTAGAAAGCTTCAATAAAGGCCGGTGTAGGGGGCTGTAAAGTCGACGTTCTGGGAACTAGAAAATTTGTTCAGGGAACTTCAGGTAATTTCACTGTGGCTCATATTTTTTGCTGATAACTCTCATGGTCGTGTTCCAGATACCTCTCATGGTCGTGCTCCAGATTCCTCTCATGGTCGTGTTCCTGATGTTGAGTAATATTACACGGTCTCTTTATTTTTGTTCCCCGCATCGTAACACCAATCGTGCATCATCTTCCTCGCTTACATGCTCAGAACTCAGAACTAGTCTTCTACAATATTCTCAAACAAGGAGGGGGGGGGCGGTACCGTTAAAGCTCTCGAATAAGGAAAAAACTACAGCATTTACTATCAGGTGTAATTTCCTCGGTATGATTTCAGTTTGACTGCAAAATTATTACTGAGACAAGTTAAGATGCGTTGAATTGTCCGAAGTCCCTAAAAATTAGTTTAAAGTTGATGAAAGAAGAGACGGTAACTTTGAACGTGGCTGCCAATGTGAATGCCAAGGTGGTTGACAAAAGGCTGCCCAGTGAGCACCAAGAGGTTGTAATAGCGGCTGCCAAGGTGACTAGCAAGGTAGCTGCCAAGTTAGCTGACACGGTGGCTAACATGGTGGTGGCCAATTTGACTACCATGTTAGCTGCCATGACGGCCGCCATGGTGGCTGCCATAAGTACAGATAAGGTTGCTGCCTAGAGGGCTACCATGGTGCTTCATAAGTGTCCGTCTATGGAGCTGTCTTGGTAGTTTATAGTGGGTACCAATTAAGCTGAAGGGTGGCTGCCATGGTGGCAGCATAGAGGGCTGCCTAGGTGGCTGCCAAGGCGACTATCCTGGTGCTGTTAAGGCAGCCCCCAAAGTGGCAGTCAAGGTGACTGCAAAGATGGCTGCCAATAACCCTAATTCAAGTCTAGTCACATTTTCTCTGGCGACTCGTAGATTAATAATAAAGAAAGAACCTTTTGGTATAAAATGATCATCAGGTTAGGGAATCTTAATGCTTCTTGACAGTAGGGTAATACATGCATTAGCAGTAGGGTAATACATGTGTTGACAGCTGGTAATACACGTATTGGCAGTAGGGTAATACATGTATTGATAGTAGGGTAATACATGTATTGATGGTAGGGTAATACATGCATCTGCAGTAGGGTAATAAATGCATTGGCAGTAGGGTAATACATGTGTTGCCAGTAGGGTAATACATGTATCGACAGCTGGTAATACATTTATTGACAGTAGGGTAATACATGTATTGATAGAAGGGTGATACATGTTTTACAGAAGGGTAATACACGTATCGACTGTAGGTAATACATGTATTACTGTAGGGTAACACATATATTACTGTAGGGTAACGCATGTATTACTGTAGGGTAACACATGTATTACTGTAGGGTAACACATGTATTACTGTAGGGTAAAGCATGTATTACTGTAGGGTAACACATGGATCGACAGTACTGTAATACATGCATTGACAGTAGGGCAATACGTGTATTGACAGCAGGTTATACATACATTGACAATAGGGTAATACATGTATTGACATCAGGTAATACACACATTGACAGTAGGGTAATACATGTATTGACAGTAGGTAGTACATTTATTACAGTAGGGTAATGCAGTAATTGACCGCAGGTAATACACTTATTGACAGTAGGGTAACACATGTATTACAGTTGGGTACTTCATGTATCGACAGCAGGTAATACACACATTGACAGTAGGGTAATACATGTATTGACAGTAGGGTAATACATGTATTGGCAGAAGTTAATACATGTATTGGCAGTAGGTAACACATGTATTGACAGTAGGGTAATACATGTATTGACAGTAGTGTAATACATGTATTGACAGTAGGTTAATACATGTTTTGACAGTAGTGTAATGCATGTATTGACCGTGTAGTAACACTTGTATTGGCAGAAGGTAATACATGTATTCAAAGTAGGCAATACATGTATTGACAATAGGGTAATATTGAGTTGACAGTAGGGCAGTAGATGTATTGATTGTAGGGTAATAGTATGTTGACAGTAAATGCATTGATTGTAGGATAATATTGTGTTGGCAGTAGGGCAGTAAATGTATTGATTGTAGGGTAATTTGTGTTGACAGTAAGGCAGTAAATGCATTGATTGTAGGGTAATATTGTGTTGACAGTAAGGCAGTAAATGCATTGATTGTAAGGTAATATTGTGTTGGCAGTAAGGCAGTAAATGCATTGATTGTAGGGTAATATTGTGTTGACAGTAATGCAGTAAATGCATTGATTGTAGGGTAATATTGTGTTGACAGTATGGTAATACATGTATTTAGTAACGTCTTTAAACTGCTAAGCTATTACCACCGGAAGAAAATCGTCGCTCACAGTCTATTCTGCGCAGTTTATTAGGATAATTACCTCACTGTTCAATTCTAGTACTTTACAACGGTGGAGTTAAAAGAGATCAAAGTACGTTTTACTCTTCTTTGCCTGAGCTGAAAGACGCGACTACTTTAGATGAATACTCTAACCTTGCGACGCAGTGACACATCCATGTTGTGCTCTGTGCGAAAACCGGTTAAATAACCAGTCAATCCGAAAGCAATCAGAAGCAGAACATATTTTAACAATGATCTGGCTAAGGAGGGACGAGGAGGGACGGGGAAGAACAAAACGGGATGAGGAGGGATAAGGAGGGACGAGGAGGAACGAGGAGGGACGAGGAGGGACAAAGAGGAACGAGGAGGGACAAGGAGGGAGGAGGAGGGACGAAAAGGAACGAGGAGGGACAAGGAGGGAGGAGCACGGAGGAGGAGGGACAACGAGGGACGATTAGGGACGAGCAGGGACGAGCAGGGACGAGGAGGGACAAGGTGGGACGAGGAAGGATGAAAAGCATTGAATCACATTTTCCTTGAGCCCTAATTTTAATATTAAAAGAATACAACTAATTGATACTTCGTAGAAAGATAAGCAAAGGCAAAAGTTTGTAGCTTTTAATTTTATTACAATTGCAGGCCAAAAAATAGGACCCATTGTCAGAGTTGATTATTCTGTACGCATAAGAATCCTGTCGATGCATAGAATTTTATGTGATTGAACGTAGTTATCCAGAAAGTAACCAATATTTTCCATACCTATGTATATGTACTTACCATGTTCAAACTAAAATTAATACTGTTTTTAAGCGATCATTTTTATTTTGATTACAATAATATAAATATGAAGTTTTTTGTTATACAAAGGTAATTTCATCCACACCCTCAATATAATTCAACCTTAGACGTAAAAATATGCTGAACGGAAAACAAAATATCTGATTTTCATACGTTTTCATCTTAACGATATTTTTTAAACTATGATATACACAATTAAAATGATTTATTACAATTTTTTATTACGCTGCAAATCCACATTCATTATTAGATAAAATTCGTTTTCGTAGCAAATCGAAAAGTAAACTGAGGATATTTGTCGCATGTCTGTGTACAGAACATAAATGCAGGGTCATATTTGTTCGTCATGGTTGAGCGCTCTTCGTTGCCATTCTGCGCCTTACCTTTCCGAACAAATTAATAAAATGTGTAAATACGTGTACTTGCTCGTTATATAATATACAATTATGATTGATCTGACTCAGCTTATCACTTACCAACGACATTGTCATTGGTCACGATAGCAGCAGTTATCTGTTACTATAGCAATGGTAGACAACACAGTACGTCATTAAACTCTACCTGCTTCATGTTTTGGGTTAGTCAACAATAGCACACCTTTTTACCTACTTCCATCGTATTTTACACGAACTAAAAAAAACGACTGCAAGTGTCGTAATTAAATTCCAGGCTGAAAATATCTGTCATTTGTATCCTGAATGAGGCATTTTACGAGCGGCAGCGTGCATTCCAAATTACTGAGCCGTAACCCACACTGCGCTATTATTATATCATTGAACGTGTGTGTGCGTACAGCATCAGTTCTGCCGATACCTGCTAATGCGTTGCTGCTATCGAACCTCAAACAAAGCGACTACTTATGTCACGGCCTGTGCGTTCGTAAGCAGTTGTATTTGTGTAAATAAAATGTATTGTTTGAGGAGTATTAACTGATACACATCGCATTTATACTTCTAGCGGGTGTTTCGTTCAACAGAGGTTCCGAAAGGGTCGTCCCCATCATTGGCAACAACACTAACAGCAGCAATAGCAGCAGCAGCGGCCGCAGCAACTACACCGGTGGCGTAGCTGTGGCGGAAGCCAAACCTGTTCACCAGGCAAGTCTAAACGGCTTTTTATGGTCCTCCTCCGCTAGATGGGGCTGACATCTAATTTCTCTCCGTATAATATATTAAACAGGAAGCCGGCTGAGAAGGAAACTGAAAGCCACTTGGAAAAAAAAAGTCGAGCAGCAACTCGCATTTGATGATATTATAATATACATTATAGTTGTTTAATAGCCGACTGAGACACGACGGCAACGAAGAGTTTCGTGCGGGTAGGAAGCGTGTACGGTTTGCATGTTGCGGTTGTAACATGAAAAATGCCGTAAGCAAACACTGGCGTTTCAACGATGGAAGGAGCCATTACAGAGTCTAGCACAAAGGCGTCTTTCAAATGTAAGTGAGTATTGTCTCTCGAAGCATTCTTGATGTGTTAAGTTTGCATTGTTGCAACTTTAAGTGTAATTGGGTATGTAAATTGATTTATTTATCAAGTCTTCTGTGTACTTTAGAAACTTAGCGGTGTCGCTTGAGGCTGAATACAGCTTTATTCAGTGAAAGAGGTCGATGTACTGTATTGTTTTATTATACGCTTCCCAGTGAATGCATGAGGAAATGTATGATGAAATAAGTGAATAAAAATATGAAGAATCAGCAGCTTTCGAAGAATTTAATTGTTTTCATTACAAATTATGGCATTTATTTTTCATAACCAAAACAACGAGAAGGAAGACAACTGTTAAACACATGTCAATTTCCAAAGAATGATTAATAGCTGATGATGTTCAACAAAGTAATAAATCCTTGCATGTGATAAACTCATGCATTAAATATTCAACACTTATAAAATTATTTGGTTCGAATGAACTAAATATCTCCAAGATATCTTGAAGACATTAACCGGCCAGTGTCTGTACAACATTACCCGGCCATTGTCTGTGTAACATTAAACAGACAGTGTCTGTATGACATTAACAGTCCAGTGTCTGGATGACATTAACCGGCCAGTGTCTGTACAACATTACCCGGCCATTGTCTGTGTAACATTAAACAGACAGTGTCTGTATGACATTAAACAGACAGTGTTTGTATGACATTAACCGGCCAGTGTCTGTACGACATTAACCGGCCAGTGTCTGTATGACATTAACCGGCCAGTGTCTGTACGACATTAACCGGCCAGTGTCTGTACAACATTACACGGCCATTGTCTGTGTAACATTAAACAGACAGTGTCTGTATGACATTAACCGGCCAGTGTCTGTATGGCATTAACCGGCCAGTGTCTGTATAACATTAACCGGCCATTGTCTGTAAAATATTAATCGTCCGATGTCTGTACAACATCATCGGCTATTGTTTGCAGACCATTAACCACCATTCTCTGTAAAACATTAATCGGCCAGTGTCTGTATAACATTACCCGCCATTGTCTGTATAACATTAACCGGCAGTGTCTGCATAACATTAACCATCATTTCTCTATAACATCAACCTGCTAATGTCTGTATAATATTAACCGGCTAATGTTTGTATAACAATAACCGGCCAGTGTCTGTAAAACATTAACCGGCTATTGTCTGTATATCATTAACGGCTATTGTCCGTATAACAAAGGCTGTCAAAACTGCAATCTTCATTGAATACGATGAAAGGAAGAATCACTTTTCCCAATGATAATCTTAAGAGGATCCCGGTAGATGAGCACTTCCCTTCTTAGAGGTTGAATTGCAATCAGATTCGCCCCGTTGAATTAATACGAATAGTGAAATTATCTCGCCTTACCACATCCTTAAGTAGTGATGAAATCACTCTTCATATGAATCATTTGAACTATCCATGAAATATCCGTCATTTTATCAACAAAAACAGTTTTTTTTACGATGATTCAGCAATCAAATGGAATCTGTTGAGCGCCATTTTTTCTCCAATTATTCTGCAAGTATAAGTACAATAAGACACCAGAAAATCATGCTTGGGCCATAAGTCCTGTTTTCACCTTCTTATTTTTCCAAACTTGTCAACATCGAACATTCCTCAATTATTGAGAACAAGTCACATCCACAAATGAACCTTTATTGCGTCCTGAAATAATGAAAGACCTCAGTCTTATTTTTTTCATTTGCATATGGTCTTTATATTACACCATATAGTTGTAACGCCAGCATTGGGTTAATCTGTGACCCCTAATAAAGCATATTATGTTTGACCTTTGCATTTCAACAAAGTTTCTTCTAAGAGCTTTATTTCAAGTGGACCTTTAAATTGTTAGACACCAAGGTTCATTGACCTCAACGCATACAAAGTGAATAACTTGATATACAATTGGATCCGTAACCATTCAGACTACATTGACTATACGGGAAGTAGTCGCATCGATTCCATCAATTAGAACTAGAATAGTTGTCTCAGAGGTCGATAATAGTTGTTTCAGAGTTCGATAAAAGTTGTTTCAGAGGTCGATAATAGTGCTTTCAGAGGCCGATAATAGTGGTTTCAGAGGTCGATAAAAGTTGTCTCAGAGGTCGATAATATTTGTCTCAGAGGTCGATAATAGTAGTCGCAGAGGTCGATAATATTTGTCTCAGAGGTTGATAATAGTTGTCTCAGCGGTCGATAATAGTTGTCTCAGAGGCCGATATTAGTCGTCTCAGAGGTAGATAATAGTTGTCTCAGAGGTCGATAAGAGTCGTTTCAGAGGTTGATAATAGTTGTCTGAGAGGTCGATAATAGTTGTTTTAGAGGTTGATAATAGTTGTCTGAGAGGTCGATACTAGTTGTCTCAGAGGTTGATAATAGTTGTCTCAGAGGTCGATAATAGTTGTTTTAGAGGTTGATAATAGTTGTCTGAGAAGTCGATACTAGTTGTCTCAGAGGTCGATGATAGTTGTCTCAGAAGTCGATAATAGTTGTCCCGGAGGTCGATAATAGTTGTCTCAGAGGTCGATAATAGTTGTCTCAGAGGTCGATAATAGTTGTCTCAGAGGTCGATAGTAGTTGTCTCAGAGGTCGATAATAGTTGTCTCAGAGGTCGATAGTAGTTGTTTCAGAGGACGATAATAGTTGTCTCAGAGGTCGATAATAGTTGTCTCAGAGGTCGATTGCCATTGGTCAGTGGATGTCTACCCAAGTAACTGGTGCCAATGACGCCCGAGCTCTTATAACAACTCTTATAACAGTTCTTATAACAACTCTTAGAACAACTCTTAAAACAACTCTTATAACAACTTTGATAACAGCTCATTTAACAGCTCATGTAACAACTCGTATAACAGTTCTTATAACAGCTCCTATAAAAACTCTTATAACAGCTCATATAACAACTCATATAACAGCTCTTATAACAACTCTTATAACAGCTCTTATAATAGCTCTTATAACAGCTCTTATAACAGCTCTTATAACAGCTCTTATAATAGCTCTTATAACAGCTCTTATAACACGCTCTGACGTCACATGCAGATTAAGATTATAGAGCCGATGCAGGTATATTTGTTGTTAATCTCGGCACAACTCCTTAGTCGATAAATGGTATACTAGTCTTAGATCTACCTGTGGGTCAATCCTAGTAAAACAACTTCAGAAATACCAAACCCCTGTTTCTATTTTAAGTTTTTCATTTGACCACGTCATGGTGAATATAGTTTTTATTTAGGTGAGCTCAACCAAACAAGAGGCCGACCATGGATGACTAAATCAGACGTATCTAATTTCGAAGGCTGTAGAGGTGTTCTAGGCATCTTCGTCCACTCAGCTGCTTTGTTTTCACTGCTCTGGTAATGTGGCTACGTGGCAGTTTCGAGTTAGCCATGTAAATCATTTCTGGTGGAAACCTGCTTTACAGAAAATACACATAGAAAGTTCGTTGCCCGGTACAACATTTATTGACACCGACAGAGTAGCGATTACTTGTTCGTCACTGTGTCAACATTCCGTCACTTTGTGTGTCAACATTCTACTACTTTCTGTGTCACCATTCCGCCCCTTAGTGTGTCAACATTCAACCACTTTGTGTGTGAACATTCTACAACTTTGTGAGTCAACACTCCGCCACTTTGTGTGTCAACATTCTACTACTTTGTGTGTCAACATTCCGCCCCTTTGTATGTCAACATTCTACCACTTTGTGTGTGAACATCCCACAACTTTATGAGTCAACACTCCGCCACTTTGTGAGTCAACACTCCGCCACTTTGTGAGTCAACACTCCGCCACTTTGTGAGTCAACACTCCGCCACTTTGTGAGTCAACACTCCGCCACTTTGTGAGTCAACACTCCGCCACTTTGTGAGTCAACACTCCGTCACTTTCTCATTCGGATTTCATGACAGGAGTTCACCTTCCACTCTTAAGTTTCTTGGACTACTCCAAGCAGCAGGGTAAGTGGGTAAGATACACATGAAAGGTATTTGTTCATCGGGAACTGAGTACACTGTAACACAATGTACATTGTCAGTATACTCGGACACTGTAACACAATGTACATTGTCAGTATACTCGGACACTGTAACACAATGTACATGGTCAGCATACTTGGACACATGAACAACTCAACGCTTGCATGGGCTGAAAGACAACGCTTTTTCTGGTTGTTGTCATATTTAAATTACTATCATGGAATAAATATATGTAATTGAAGATAATAATAATTGTAATATATGACAAAATATTCCTGTTAAACGTACTACGGTAATAAATGTTTGATCCAACGTGATGTGCAACAGGTTGTTCACTAATAAATTTTTGTGATTTTACCACATTGAAGCTCTTATAATTCTGAATCCAAAACATTTCTATAGTAGGTATTACTTAAGAACTTTCAATTGTTTTCAAAAATCAATCATTCACCGATTAGTAGCTTTACGTATATACCCCACACAATCTATACATGTCATAAATGTCGGCCCTACTTAATAGCTACAAAGTTTTATTTACTTCAAGCATTGTGGAAGCTTAATTTTTTTTCATATGTTATGTAATTTTCACTTGTAATATGAATGCAATTCCTCGTGACATTTGCATATCATATATTTGTTTACATCTTCAACGGCCCTGAATGCCAATAAACATCAGAAGTAAATAAAGCAGAGCAGTTAGCTCCGTGGCTGCATCTAAATTTGCGACGAATTAATTATATCTTCTTCTCTAACTTTTTGATACCGGCCGTAAGACAAATGAGCTACAGAAAATATTAACAGAAGGGCCATGTCTGAGTCCTGAACGTTGGGTTGCAGGGGTAGCCACCTTATAGGTGTTTGCTATCAATGATCGCATTTATAAAGAATGTTTACGAATGATCCGAACACTTGAAATTGTTCATCGCAACAATTCAGGGTAATAGACTCATTAAATGAGTACTTTTACGTACTAAGTTCCGCTCAAACGGTTGAAGAGATGCTCGCAACTTATCAGCTGGAGATCGAAATGATCGTCTGTAAGCGTTCGTAATCGGATGTAATTACGTGGCCGACATGCGTACTCCTCATCACCCGGGCAAGGCCACCAGGGGGACACTGAGCTGTAGTCTAGTAATGGGTCCTCAATAATCTGCTCTGAACGACTTTCGCGATGATGTTCTTATTTATAGATCTAACTTTGGATTTATATTAAAAAATCAATGTATGTGTATTTAATCCATGATATGCTCTGATTCTTCTTTCACGTGGTATAACTTTGATTCATACCCTTACCATTTGGAAATCTATCAGGAGGGGATTCCAGAGGTCACACCTACAAATCAGGAGGATATTATTATTAATATTATTATTATTATTAAATCATTTATTTCCATCGTCTAGCAATGGGTTCTCCATACTTAGGTCTAACATATCAAACTTAGTTTTCAAATGCGGTATTTGAATTATTGAAACGAGAAATAAAAATGAATTTGTGACAGCACATCTCCTGACGGCGGCCGGCTTGTAGCTATTCCTTGTTGCAAAACACGATTCACAATATATGCTATTGATCTTATAAAGTAATATTCTTAAGTGAAAAACACATGGGATTGATAAATCCGAAATGAATAAATACATCACAGCTTATCTCTCGACAGCGGCTGACTCGTCCTTCATGGAACCTGATGGAATTCACAATATATACCATCATACATATACATAACATATATATTCATACATATAAACATAACCACGCTTA
>SDVV010009087.1:0-16878 GCA_016164225.1 Gammarus roeselii
CCTTAGCCCCACGCTGGAAATTGCTTCATTTTTCCTGACAGGAAGTCGCTTTTCACCGGCCCTCATGAATGCTGGGATATGGTCTACCTCACGGTAGATATGGTCTACCTCACGGGTAGACCTCACGTATGGTAGACCTTTGAGATGTTAGGTGGCCAATTATTCCTATGTAAGCGTACACATTTAAGAAACCATTAGTAGGTAGCGTTTTGATTGTATAAGTCCCAATGATCAACAATGAACTTGTTGCTTAGGCATACTTCAACTCTCGCATCAAGTGTCCTTCCATTTGCTAATTGAGTCCTTTGCTTATTACTAAAATAATTAATTAGGACTTGATCGTCCTTGCTCGGGTCATAAAAATCATTTTCTGATCCACTAGCAATTGTTTGCTACAATATTGTGTGCGTAAATGCTATAAATGAAATAAATTATAGAACTCCACACATTAATTCGTCTTATGAGTGAACAATATCATAGCATAATGCTATGTAAAGGATAAATGTTCGGAACAACTTAAGTTATCGCACTGTTCCAAGGATCCGGCGGTAATGTGCCCCAACACCTGCTGAGAGGGAAAATAAGTAGTAGTAAATTAGATTTTGAGATTAGATTAGAGTATGGATAACAAACGAGCACAAGTTCTTTCACTCTTTTGGAAGAAGTGAAAGAAGAGTGGGGATAGTCAACGAGGCTTTAGAAATTACCGCACACAGGCAGAAAAATAAATGTTTTAAGGACAGAAAGGAGAAGGACCACCAATACTCTCACCACTACCTACTAAAACCACCCCACTACTACCCGGGGCATTTCAGCCCCGGAGAAGAAAGGGTCGAGTGTCAGGACGACAGTTCAGGATCGGGGCGAACAAGAAGCAAAGAGAAGTATTTAGGTTCCAGGCGGTCGCATCTCAGACGGTCGAGCAGAGACGGCCACGCCCATACGCTCTGCGGACTCAAACTTTTCCTCAAGCGCATGCCTGTCGGCTTGCCCCAGAGGTTGGGTCAGACGGACTCTAACTAGGCATTGTGTCACCTTCCACAGGAGCATATGGGAATTAAATTTCGACAAGTATGTGCACATTTAGGAGAGCAGCACGCCCAGCTGCCCGGGTAGTGATCCTCCCCCATGTGCTAAAAAGATTAACTCTTCTGTATGCAAGTGGTTCCTTGAAGGCTGTCGCACTTCAAGGTGAGACGTCGGAGTGACATCTCCTAGAGATAGACCTGCCCCTGACTGATTTAGAGTCTAGGTAGGAATTTTCACAAATGTCGTGAAATTTTGATAAGTGCAAATGTAGGAGAGCTCTACGCCCAGTTTCCTGAGAGTGGTTCTCCCTAGTGTTCAGTAGAGTAAGTCTCTGAACACGTGTGTTGGTCCTACAAAAGCATTTCATGTGAGATGTCAGAAGGACATCTCCCGAAAAAAGGTTACTCATGGTAACTCCTGAATTATGTCAAGTGATACATATTTTTAAATTTGTTGAATAGTTATCACAGAATTTTAGTCGAAAAAGGCAAAAAATCAGTATTTACATTTTGAATTTAGACAATAGTCAAACGAAACACATAGCTTTAAATTTTGCAAGCATCTAGCGTAGAATTTAATCCGAAAAAGAGCCAACGATTTTAAATTTTTGACTTTTTTTCTGACGTTGCTGCACCAGATCCCACCCAAATCTGTGCTAAAGAAGAGAAGGCGGTTAGTAATCCACATTGTACATGGGAATAAATGTCAAGGTGAGATGTCTGAGGGGCACCTCCAAGGATTAGTTTGCACTGGGTGCTATATATATATAGATTCAATATGCTTCAGGTGAGATGCCAGAGGGACATCTCCAAGAATATTTCATATTTTAGGTGATATGCCAGAGAGACATCTAACAAATATTATTTCACTAGGTAACCGGTGCGTGCTGCCAAGCGAAGGCAGCATGAGTTGTTAAAAATGTTGAAATATTTTTATTATTGCAGGTTCCTTGAAGGCTGACGCGCTTCAAAGTGAGATGTCAGAGTGACATCTCCTAGGAATGAGTTGCCCGTGGCAACTCCTGAGTTTAGTCAAAAGAAACACGAGTATTTTAAATATGGAAAAACTGGTATTATTGCAAATTTTAGTCCATGAATGACACCAGTATTTAAATTTGGAGTTATGTCAAGTCAGAGTAAATAAAGGTTTTTAATTTCTGATAAATTATCGCAAGATTTGCTCCAAAAAAGGCATGAACAGTTACCGTAGATTCAAGTCTAAAAGAGGCAATAAATCGTTTTTTTTTAATTTTGGAATTAGCTCGGATATCTGTAAGGAATGGGTTAATAGGTGAGCGTCTCTCTGCGCCATGCTGCAACAGGGTCTTTCCCGGATCTGTACTACAGGAGAGAAAGAAGACAGTTAGTTCATTCAAAATGTACAGATGGGTATATTTAAAGATGAGATGCCGGAGGGGCAGGTGCATTAAGTGCACTATTTTATCCTTTTAAGATGAGATGCCAGTAGGACATCTCTAAAATCTATATATATTTCAACTGAGGTGCCTGAGGGGCTTCATATATTTTAAGTGAGATGCCAGAGGGACATCTCCAAGAGATGTAACCGGCGCTGGCATTAAAATTTGGCATTACGAAGGGAAGAAGAGGAAAAAAAATAGTATCATCGTGTCGACAGTGTCCTTCCATAGGAAGGTACTCACTGATTCAACAGATGGATGTTTTTTTATCCCCATTTCTCTCCTTTCTTTTCTTTCCTGGCAGGGAGAGTAGAAAAGTAAGGATAAAATACCATTATATTGGCAATGTCTCTCCGTAGGAGGAGACTCATTGCCTAACAATGGATGATATCTAGCTAATCTACGTCGTACCGTAGAGTTGAGCAAGCTCTCCTCATGGTGCAGTTTCGATTTTCGCATAGCATGGGGTGTGGGGGTGAGCCGCCTTTGCGGCTCATCTGTAAGCGTCGCTGGGTCGCCGGCTGACTTCACCCGCACACAAGTTCGTCGAATCTACGTCGTACCTCAGAGTTGAGCAACGCTCTCTTCCTGGTGCGGTTTGATTTTCGCATAGCATGCGGTGTGGGGGTAAGCCGTCGATGCGGCTTCTCAGCAAGCGCCGCTGAGTCTCCAAAGACTTCTCTCGCTCTGTTTTGTAATTGTTATCTTTCTTTCCTCATTTATCTCCTCTCTTTTCTCTCCCGCAGGGAGAGTTTTTCCACAATTTTTTTCCAGTTGTTTCGGGTACGAATGTTGTGGTCCCTGTTGAAGCGGCCGACAGGACTCACGTTGTTGAATCCCTTCAGGTCTTTTTGGGTTTCAATGAGCTGGACCCTAAGCCTTCGTTGCTCAAGGGTAATTAGGCTAAGCTCTTTAAGCCTATCCTCGTAGCTGTGGTGGCGTAGCTGCGTGATGAGCAAAGTTGCACGATGCGGAGATCCGTTCCAGTTTGGCTATTTCCCGTCACATGTGTGAAGACCAGAATTGGACTGCATGCTCGAGGTGGGGACGGACGAGGGACGTGTACAACGACAATATATACAATGTCCTTCGTTTTGAAGAGGAAGTTACGGGTGATGTAGCCAAGGTCACGATTAGCTATCTTATAACTTTCTTCGACCTGCGCACCCCGTTTTAAATCTTTCGAGATTTGGACGCCCAAGTCTCTCTGCAGTCAACAGTTGCAAGATCACTTCCTGCCATCGTGTGGTTGGAGTTGGCATTGCGACAGTCCATGTGCAACACTGTACATTTTGCAACATTGAAGGGAATCTGCCACGATTCCGACCATTGGACGAGTTTTTTGAGATCTTGGTGAATCTCAACTCTGTTTCCCTCCCTACATGCTGCATGGCAGAGCTTCGTGTTTTCGGCAAATTTCGATACCTTGAATAGAAGTCCCGCATCCATGTCGTTTACATAGATGAGGAAGAGGATAGGACCCAGAACACTGCCCTGGGGCACCCCAGAAGTAACAGGGGCTCACTCGGACAAAGCCTGGCCGATGCTGACTCTTTGCTTGCATCCTGTTAGCCAGGCGCGCAGCCAGCGAAGTACGTTGCTACCAATGCCGAGCTCAGAGACTTTGTGTAACAGTCTCCTGTGCGGCAACTTGTCGAAGGCTTTTTGGAAATCTAGGTAGATGACATCCACTGCCTTGCGGCGGTCGTGCACGTGTAGCAAATTCGTCAGACAACTCCTCTTTCGGCGGAAGCCGTGTTGAGTGTCGTGAATGAGTCCGTTGTCTTTCAAATGATCGACGAGATGATTTCGTATCAATCGCTCGATGGTTTTGCACACGATCGACGGCAAGCTGATCGGTCGATAGTTGGTCACCTTTCTTGAAGATTTCCGTAACGTTAGCAACTCTCCAGTCTTCGGAGACCTCGCCATCGTCATCGATTAGTTGAAGATGTGGGTTAGGGAATCCGCCAGTTGTTCTTGAGTTTCCTTAAGAACTCTTGGGTGGTGTTCATCGGGACCGATCGATTTGTAGATGTCCAGTCCCTCAAGTTGTTTGACAACTTCCTCTCTTGTGAACGCAATGTCGTTGAGGATATGCGTAAACAGTATCTCGTTCGTAGCCGGGGCCCTCAACTGTGAACACTGAAAAGAAGAAGCTATTCAGGACACTGGTCATGTCCTTAGGTGACGTTCTGAGGACACCATCTTTATCCATTAACGGGCCAACCGAGTCCTTAGCAATTCTACGCTCGTTGGCGTAGCGATAGAAATCCTTTGGGTTCTCTTTGGCGTTATCCGCAATGTTTCTCTTTGGTGCGCTTAGAGGATCGGTCTAGTCTAGTGGCTGTCCTACACGCCAGGCGATGCAGTTCTGCCGCCGTTGCGGTGTTATCCCTCAGTCGTTGCGCATTTAGTTGATCGCAACGATTCGAGGCTCTTGCAACTTCCACCAAGGGGGCCTGTTCCTTTGAGCGGGATCAATTGTCCTCAAGGGTATACATCGGTCGCTGGGCTCACGAACTCTCTCATTGAGGATGCGGCAGCAAGCGTCCACCGTATCTTCTCCTAGTTGTTCGATTAAGTTAAGCGCACTTAGTTGTTCTCTCATCCCCTGGAAGTCTGCTCGCGCAAAATTGGGGCGGCGTACAGCTCCCTGGGGGGCTGGACGGGGTACTTAGGTGGTGAATTCCACCGTGTTGTGGTCAGGACCTCCCTGTTTGTTGCCGACCAAGCGCTCCTCAGTTGACATGACTACTAGGTCCAGTATGTTGTTCCCCCGAGTTGATTCCCTAACATACTGGGTCATGCTATTATCGGCGATAAACTCCGTTAGTTTCTTGCCTGGGGCTTGTGATGTTAGACTCACCCAGTCAATATAAGGGAGATTGAAATCGCTGAAGATGATAGTCTCGTGATTATTTGAAACTATTTCTTCCAGTTTCTCATAAAACTGGGCATCTTGTTCCGCAAGGAAGGGACTGTTGCGGTACACCAATACCAGCTTCAATGTCACATGGGCCACTTTGATTTCTGCGTTGAGTATTTCGCAAGAAACTGTGGCGATCGCTGATCTAAGAAATCGATGCAGTATCTCCTTTATGTGCAGCACGGACCCGCCCCCTCGTTTACTAGGGGTGAGTTTGTCCACGCTGATCATTTTGTAGCCTAGTAGCATTATCTCTGCTGCCAGGTTTCTACTCTGAATATAGAGCCATGTTTTGTTTATGTCAATGACATCAAACGAGTACAGGGTCACCAGTCCCCTCAGTTTGTCGAACTTAGCGGCATATGACTGCGCGTTACAGAAGAAGACCTTTAGACGGTGCGTGTCTCGGTCTTCAACATCTTCATCATTGTAAAGGGTCTCGACCTGGCGGCTGTGGACCAGGATCTTGACCATCACTAGAAATGCCTTCTTGTGAGCCCTGTAACACATCTACCGTGCCCGCAGCTTCTTCTTCGTGGAGCGACTGATCGATGGTCATCGCTCCCGTCCGGAAATCTGCTGCGGGCACAAGGCCCTCTAGGTAGGGTTCCCTGCGGCCAAAACTGGACCGTTTTAAGCACGCTGGACCCTTAAATTTTGGGCATAGTATTTCTTAGCGCTTAGATGGAGCAGTCTGCCAAGTCGGGCATTTCCTACATCATCCAGATGTAGGCTATCTCTTATGAACAGATCGGGCCTCTCTCTGAAGTCATCAAGCAAGTTGATGAAGGATACTCCATCGGACTTGCAAATAGTCTCAAGAGCTTGATTTGTATAGGTTAACTTACTATACAGCTCATCATCATCATTCAGTCGCGAGTCACCGGAGCCTCAACGCGTAGTCACTGCAAGTTCCTCGTCAACGCGAAGTCACTGCATGCTCCCCCGTATGGCGTGGGGGGGAATAAGATTAAATTAGAGTGCCAAGGCTTTCTAGTGCACTGGAGTCAATATCATTCAGGCAGGAAACGGGATCCCATGTACGAGCTACCCAGTGCGGGGAATCTCACGCACGGGAACAGCAAGAAAGAACGAAAAGGAAGGTTGCATGAAAGAACGAACACCACATGGTTGCCGTTAAGCAGCCGAAAGATGAAAATTTAGGACAGGATTAAACGGGTTCTGAAAGAGTTTGAGATGAGTTGAAGGAAATTCAAACAAGGCCCAAGATGTAAAACGAATGAGTAAAAGTTAATGAAATTCAGAAGGATAGAAAAAGATAGTGAAGTGAGGAGTGTGAAGAAAACTAAGGATGTTCGTCTCCCCGGTTCGAGAGTGACTTCATGCGTACCGTGAACCTAACAAGTGCCTAGTAGGGCGGGTTGGCTGAAGGGCTACACTGGGTGGGGCAAGTGATCCTGGATTTGGTGCAAATCAATCGCGCTGGCAGAATTTTCTGAATGAGGGGAGGGGGGAGGCACACCCTCAAAGACAATATTCTCTTCAAGTATGAGCGATTGCCGCCGGTCACGCACAACGAGTAGTAAGATTCATCTACCCCTCCGGTGTGCCACTAGTGTGAATTGAGACGCCTCCGCGGCTAACCCGAAAACTTATGTGACACGAAGCGTAGATTTGACAGACAGGTATTTGATTATATTACACTTTGCGGTCCAATTCCACGGAGACGACACAGGGAACCTTCCTCGTAAATTGATCGTTTGTTTGAATCTCACTTCACCCACTCGTAAAATCAACCACGAAAAGAGAGAAATAATCGTAGTGCTAGATCACACGAGAGTACGTTACGTGCGACTGGCAACTCACCATCCAACGCACCAACTCCAATCTTACACACTTGAGACTAGTCGGTAACCTTTAGTTGAATGTATGGAAGGTTACTGTAGAACCCTGCTCCTGCCAAGACTAAGCGGCTCATCTCCTGATGCTCTACAGCAACAATAATCCGTAGAGTTATCAGTAAAATCAAATTTTGCATTGCTGGAACGCGCGCTTATTCATAACCATTTTACCGAAACACCTTACAGACAAAATGACCGAGTACAGTGGATGGAAATGATTCGCTGTCCATCATAGGTAGGTTTCTAGATACGGACGGGAAATAAATGCAGCAGGAGTATGAGCTGTATGAGTGTTGACACATTAAAAAATAAATCTAATTGGCCCGTGTCTTCAACACCACACAATACTTGGAAAAAATATCAATTAAAAATACCGATTTAGACACCAGGCCGAATCCCTCAGGAAGGGGAGGTGGCCGACGGCAAGGCGTACATCCTACTCTTTTATACACTCAGACAACTTTGCCCTTTTGCGCTGAAGGGTCCGGCCGGAAGACCCCGCACACACACTCTGGGTCATGAGTGCGGTCAGAGGTCATTGTCAGCAGCACGGCTCGACGGTGACTTGGCCCTCTCCGCCACCCGACCATCCCGTTTCTCAACGAGATGCCAGGGGCGAGAAAGCCCATTTAAACAGCGGAAAAAACACCCATTCACTAACATTCTCACTCGCGCCTATTAATGCACGCTCACTCGCTTCCCCCACACTCACGTCTCCTCCCGAACGCCTGCTTCACACCATCCATCCACTCAAGCTCCGGTCTGCCTCTAGGCTTACGTCCATTCACCTCCACGTTCATCACCCTTTTTACCACTCAGATACAGATACAGACACTAGGCGAAAATCTTCCAGCAAGGGTGGTGGCCGACGGCAAGGCGCACCTCACACTCTCATGTACTCACAATCGCACACCTTGGCCCTTTTGCGCAAAAGGGTCCGGCCGATCAGTGTCGGCAGCAGGGCCCCACAGTGTGACTGGTTTACCCCAGCTGCGTCATGATGACCACCCCCTTCCCCCCCCCGCCCACGACTATCCCTTCTCTCAACGATGTGCCTAGGTCGAGAACGCACATCAGGGCAGCGTCAAAACTCATCCGTTCACAATCATTCTCCACTCACGCCTATCCAGTGCACGCTCTCTCGTTACCTCCACACTCAGGTCTCTCCTTCCTAACGCCTGCTTCACACCATCCATCCACACAAACTTCGGTCTCCCTCTAGCCCTACGTCTACTCGCCTCTGCCTTCCACACCCTTTTCCCCAATCTCCCCTCATCCATCCTCACCACGTGCCCGAACCATCTCAGAATACGCAAATTAACTCTGTCCTCCAACTTCTTCACCATTCCCGTTCTGATTCGAACCACGTCGTTGGTGAACCTGTCTCTCAGCGACACTCCAGCCATGCTCTTCAAACATTCAACCTTCTTCTCTCCTCTGCTCTCACCCTCGAAGTCTCAGCTCCGTACAGCACAGTTGGGACAACGACACCCTCAAACAGCCCTCTCCTTGCTTCCATCCCCAACGTCCGGCAGCTCATTACGCTCTTCAGTGCACCTAACACTTTACACCCCTCTTTCACTCGCGACTTCACCTCAGTTTCCACTAGTTCAGTCTTCTCCACACGTGAGCCCAGATACTTAAAACACTGTATTTCTTCCAACAACTCAACATTTAGGAGGACGCTAATACTGCTCGCATCGGCAGTCCTCAAGCATCTAATTACTTTACTTTAACCCACGTTTACTCGAAGCTTCCTCCTCTCACACACTCTACCAAACTCTAACACCAGCCTACACAGCTTCTTCTCTGAATTCGCCACCAAAGCCGTATCATCCGCGAACAGTAACTGGCTCAACTGTCAACTCGGCCCATTCGCTTCAAACAGCTCCAAGCCACGACCCAGCACACTCGCGCTCACCTCCCTGACCACTCCATCCATATAGATCGAACAGCCAAGGAGACATCACGCAGCCTTGTCTCAGACCCACTTTCACTGTGAACTAATCACTCACCTCGCTTCCCACTCATACACATGCTCGCCTGACAACATAGAAACTCTGCACCGCTTTCAACAGATTTCCGCCCACTCCATACAAACGCAACTCTCCACAGCGCTTCCCTGTCGTATGCCTTTTCCAGATCCATGAAGGCCCAGAACACATCCTTTTCCTTTACAAGGTACTTCTCACAGACCTGTCTCACTGCAAAAATCTGATTGGCACATCCTCTACCACTCCTAAAGCCACATTGTTCCTTCCCAATTGCGCAATCCGTACATTCTCTAACCCTATTGATCAGCATTTTGCCACCATACAGCTTACCGACCACACACAACAAACTGATATCTCTTGAGTTGCAGCATTCATCTTCATTTCCTCTGCCCTTCTAAAGCGGGACAATGCAGGCACTGCGCCACTCAATCGATACCACGCCCGGCACAAAACTATGTTCACTAGCCTCACCAACCATTCGACAATCGTTATTCCACCCTTTTTCAGGCACTCAGTCGCAACACCATCCAAACCAGGGGTCTTTCCCTGCTTTCATCACCTCCTGCACCTCTTTCTTAGTTATGTCCGCAGCAAGTCTCTCTCTAAAAACCGACATTTATTTATTTATTTATTATTTGCTTCAATGTTACGCCGGAGTCCCAACGCGAAGTTAATGCAGACTCCCCCGTAGGGCGGTAAAAACCGACATCCGCGCATCACCACACACAGCAGCAATGTCAGCCTCTCTGTCATCCTCGACAATCAACAATTCATCAAAATACTCTGCCCACTTTTTCTGTACCCACCACTTTTCGTCAACAACTGACCGTTCTCATCTTTCACTGCCTCCTCCTCCTTTCCAGAACATCTTTTTGTTCTCCTCAAATTTCTGGCACAACAGTCTGCCCCACCTGGCATCAGCGTCCATTTTGGTTCTCCTCACCACTCGCTTCACCTCATTCCTCTTCTCCTTATAGTTGTCATAGGCCATCACCGACTTCGCCTGCAACCGCTCCTCAAAAGCTCTTCTCTTCTGCGCCACCGCCAGTTTGACTTCCTAGTTCCACCACTCGCAGCCCTTTCGTCTGCACCCGCACACACATTTCTCGAACATCTCTGAACGTCTCCCATTCTTCCTCCACATCTTGCAGGTCCTGCCCTCTCACGTTGTCAAATCCCTCCCTCAAAGCCCGCTGGAACTCCTCCGCTCTGCTTTTCTCATTCACTTTCACAACCTCTCTTCCTCCTCACACTTCTTTGTTCCCTTTCCACCTAAGCTCCACTCTCAATCTTCCCTCCACCAGCAGATGGTCAGACACTCCTCCACCCTCTCTTCTCAACACCCGCACCACTCTCCTCGAAATCAGCCCCCGAAATCACGGGCTTTCCTTACCCATGTGTACTTGTGGATGTCTCGTTTCTTGGACAAGCTGTTTCCCACAACCAGCTCCTGCACCGTGCATAAACCTATGAGATTTTCTTCACCGTCATTCCCGCCAGGAACGCCATTCCTCCCGATCACATTATCCACTACTGCATCTCCCACTCTCGTATTAAGGTCGCTCACTACAACCAAATTGAATTTACTTCCAGAACTCTTGATACACTCTCTCAGGTCAGTCCAAAATGGATCCCTCTCCTCCTCGCTCCTATCGCTACCAGGTCCGTACGCACTCACAAATACCCATTTTTCAACGCAAAACTTTACTTTCACCCACACTAATCTGGAGGACACCTCTTTCCACTGAGTAATGCTACTAGCCAGTCGATCACTCAATAGCAACACCACACCCCCTCGTGCCCAACCTTCATCCACGCCGGACTTTCTTCTACTTACCACTTCAAACTCACATTCGCCCTTACCCTTCCACTAAGTCTCACTCAGCGCCAACCCATCTAACTTCCTCCTCACAAACATATCACCAATCTCTCGCCTTTTTGCTTCATTCGTAATACAACCACGCACATTCAGCGACCCTAACAATAGGGTTCGGAGAGGCGTGAGCCTCTCTTCCTCCCGCTCGTTTTGCTGTCTTTTAGATAGAAATTTTACAGAGGAAATCATTCCTAGCCCCCTTCGCCCCACCCCATGTTAGTCGCCTCTTATGACATGCAGTGGTTGCGGTAGCCGTATTCTAAGCCCCCGCTACAGGGCTCCCCTTTTAGTCGCCTCCTACGACATGCAGGGGTTAGGGTAGCAGTATTCTAACACCCACACTACGGGTACCATTCACCCTATATAAACCTTCGTCATGTGCCCGAACCATCTCAGAACACGTGAATCAACTCAGTAATCTAACTCGCACCACGTCAATATTGATCCTATCTCTCAGCGTCACACCAGCTATGCTCCTCAAGCATTCCATCTCTAAGACATTCTACCTTCGTCTCTCTAATGCTCTCACCCAAGTCTCAGCCCCGTAGAGCACAGTTAGGACAACTACACCCTCATACAACCCTCTCTTTGCATCAAAATACCCAAACAATACAGAAACGGAACAGTAACATGAATGCGCACGCATCTTTCAACATACCAAAACCTAAAAACAAGCACCATGCTATTTCTACCTGAATTAAACGAGCATTAGTAAATAGGAGGTGTCAGTGTATATAACACGTCTTCAGACTATTTCAGCCACAGAGGTTAACAGGACTTCAGCCGCCATCAGCTATGAAAACAGGGTAAATGAACATGCTCGAATAATAATTTATGGAATAATATATTTTGAAATAAGTGAATTATCTACAATGATCATCTATGTACAAGACAAGTAACGGCCAGAAATTGCAATTTAAATAAAAAATAACACAGAAGCTATTTTAGAAGTTCTATCACCCGAGTCTGGAGAATGTGATAATTCTCTAAATCACTATAGCAAATAATTTTGATTCCTACACAGACAATTGGTGATGTTGTCATTGAGTTCGGTTGAGACAGAGTATGCATTTAAAAGACTGTGTACAATAGCTTTACAGGTATGATCAATCTTTCAACCACCCACAGTATCGCTCAATTGGTGATGTCATTAAGTTTGGTTGAGACAGAGTATGCATTTAACAGACTGTATACAATAGCTTTACAGGTATGATCAATCTTTCAACCACCCACAGTATCGCTTAATTCTAATAGAAAGCAATCTGGTCATCTAACCAAGAGCATCCGATAGTGGGTATAAGGAAGTGGTGTGTCTGGTTGACGATGGGCAGGGGAGTGTCGGTCGGTTGGTGTCGTTTATAAGGTGTCGCTGTATGGCACATCGTTGACGGCTCCGATTGCGGCCACGGTCAGTTTGCCGCTGAACGCCTTTGCGATAGCCTGTCGGCAAAGAATTAATTGATGATTTTACTGAAGTTACGTGTTTGCAAGGAACCTATCCGAATGTTTTAATAACCGGAGCAACGTAAAAAAAGCACGAGAAAAAATTGTAACGATGTCCAGGGAAGCGTGGCAAAGTCATAACACGTTTGTCAATGCAGTGATGGCATAATAAAATGACCATGAAAATTAACTATCTTGCAGAATGTTTTATGTCTCAAATGAACCTAGGTCAAGAAAGTGCTTAAAATACACCAAAAACCCAGTCATACGACATAATTTCTTAGGAATGGATTTGAGTGAAAATGTAGTCCTGTGCTCGAGTCTATTTCCTTCAGGCACCGGAGGTCAAACTGGCAGCCAGAGCTGCATGAAGTCATCGTCCGTACGCCTACAGCACGCACGCTCAAGTCACTACGAATTGTAATGGAGGTCAAGGAGATAGGTATTCGAAATACTATTAAAACAGATATAAACTTAGAGATGATAAAGGAATCTATCGGCAGGTAAGATGACATGTTGTAGCCGTTGCGGTCTACCAAGGTTCATGAGGGTTGGACAAACACTCAGCTCTATTATAAGTGGAGGAGTGAAGGACAATGAAAGAGAAACGCAATTAAATGATGTAATCTGTAGACTCGGGAATTAATGAGGCGATGCGGAATTGCTGAGGATGAAAAATGCTGAATAGGATTAGGTGTGAAATGGGGGGGAAGCATGGACAGGCGGGTGATCAACTGTCTTGACTGGAAGACAAGATGCTGAAAGGGAGAATATGAAGAGAATAAAGAACAACTGACCTGCCAATACTTTCCAGAGGGAACCATAGGGAAAATTCTAACGCAGACTCTTAAATACAGGCAGGCAGGTATGAATGAAGTTAACGGATATATATATATATATATATATATATATATATAAACATATATGTACAGTATTTACTTAATCTTCGAGGAGACCGAAACTCCCATTTGGCCTCAGCTATAGGAACTCTAAGTTCTTAACACAGGGGAAAACTGGTCAATTCATAGTGAAGTAATGGATATTCACAATAAAGCAAGGCTCTGGGTGTCTGGGGTGGCTAGCATTTTGGGTTAAAGTTTCCAATAAAAAAGCATCGCAAGCTCCCCCTGTAAGGCATGAACATCATCGATTCTGGTAGGTTTGTACACCTTCGTTATCAATGACATCACATTCCCCCGGTATATTCAGATTTGAGTGACGAGGCTTTCTAGCGCACTGGAGTCATCGTCCTTCTGGCGCCGAATGTCAAACCAGCAAACAGTGCTGCATCATGTTAGTCTTTGATTTTATTCTTCTTTTTATGTTCGCGTTAGGTTCACTACTGCGCCAAGTTAAAGTCCTTTACGCGGCGAACGTCTATGGTATGTACGGGTGCCACAGGAGGTACACCAACTCCTAAGGTGCTGAGGCCATATGGTCCCAGCACTCCCCGGATGGCAGTAAGGAGGAATAACACACTACCTAACCTGCTTCAGAGCCACAAGGATCCGCAGTAGTCCTTAAGGTGCCGGGCTACACGCTTCAACACCTGCTGAGAGGAAAAATGAAGAAAAGACAGAAAACGGGGATCCCATGCATGAGATTTACACTAGGTGTAGAGAATTTCACGCATGAGAACATCAAGAATGGAAAGAAGAAGGAATAGTTTTAGAAAAAGGTTGCATGACGGAGCGCAACTAGGCTGTTATTTGCCACCCGAAAGGAGAACAGTTAGAACCGGTATGTGTATTCGAGTGCGCGTGTCTGTGTGTTTGTGTGCAACGACTATTAGGAGAGTTTTCAAGAAGGAGTCTGAGACAAGTTAAAGGATATTTGAACTAAACGTAAGATGCAAATGAGGTAAATAAAAGGTGAGCAAATCAGGATGGGGGAGAAAAGGAGAGATAGTGGAGGGTGAAGAAAAGACGAGTCTGAAGAGAAATAAGGGTGTTCATCCCCCCGGTTGGGCCGTGACTCCATGCGCCCCGTGAGCCTAACAGGTGCCCAGGAGGGGGAGAATTCCCGGTAACAATGTGACCAATTCAGAACTGAATGTTGAGGATGTCATTGTTGCCGATGTTATCGAGAGGATTCGAGACGGTAGGGATGGTGCAATTGACGAAGAACAGTGGCTTCAGGAGTGACAGAAGGTATGCCTATCAAATTTTTGCTATGGACAGGTCTGTGAGAAGCACCTTGCAAAAGAAAAGGATGAGTTCTGCGCCTTCATGAGTCTGGCAAAGGTCTACGATCGGGTCGACAGAGAAGCGTTGTGGAGGGTGTTGCGTTTGTATAGAGTGAGCGGGAATCTGTTGAAAGCGGTGCAGCACCGAGTTTCTTGGTTGGCAGCAGAACATGTGTAAGAGTAGGCAGCGAAGTTGTGTTGGTTCACAGCAAAAGTGGGACTGATAGGAGGCTGGATTATGCCTCCTTGCTGTGCTATCTGTACATTGATTTGATTTGTGCCTCATTTTTCACCGGAACCTCAACGCGAGTCCTCGCAAGCTCCCCCGTGGGGCACGAACATCATCGATTCTGGTAGGTTCGCACACCTATGTTATAAGAAAATTGACCGTATCAGGGTGAATTGAGATGTTTCAATTGTGGTGTATACGCATGGAGGTGGGTACAGGAACGGAGAGACTAAAGTTAACACACGTGTATTACTGTCTCTGTGCATTGTGAGGTGGAGAGACCACATCACTTGCACAGATATTTGTGGTTTAGACGAAATTCGATGGGAGTGGAATGGAACGCGCCGGTTGTGACACGCATAGCGTTGTTTGCGATGATCGAGAGGGGTTCGAGAGTGTTTCTTGGTTCTGAACTGTAAGCAACAGCTCGGTAGTCAATGCGTGCGCGTATTGTTGTTCTAGACTACGTCATGCCGGTGTCCATATCGGCACAGAATTCAAGGGATGTCAGCGAAAGGATGAGTCCTGTGTGGGACCTTAACTCACGCCCTGTGAGTTTAGGGTCCAACACATGACCAAGGAGCCTAATCAATTCTTCATATACTAGAGGTGTGTTGGGCAGCATTAAAGCTGGTTTCAGGTGTAAGTCGAGCCCAAATGTAAAATGCATGCTTTTAGTTTTAGAGGACGAGAATCTGAATCAGTTAAAAGAAGCCCAGTTCCCAACTTGG
The DNA here is from genome assembly GCA_016164225.1 of Gammarus roeselii. Classification (NCBI taxonomy): domain Eukaryota; kingdom Metazoa; phylum Arthropoda; class Malacostraca; order Amphipoda; family Gammaridae; genus Gammarus; species Gammarus roeselii. The sequence continues at coordinate 15,696 of SDVV010009087.1, forward strand.
ATTAGACACTTCTGGAGTTCATGTTGAATTGTTAACAGGCTAGGGTGCCTGTAGCTTATTTGTAAGTCGTCCACGTATAGTGATGGAAGTAGTCTTCCGTTGTTGTAGAAGTTTAAATAAATTTTGGTGAACATTTAATTGTGGGAGGAACGAATGGCTGAAAGGAGAGGCTGTAAGCCATAAGAGTGGACGGTGTCTTAACTAGGTTAGTTGACCGAGCCACTGTAATGAAATCTCGAAAAGAGTCTTGATTTTGATTTGATTTGGGCCTCATTTCCACCACAGCCTCAACGTAAGTCATAATAGGCTCCCCCGTAGGGCTCGATGATCATTGATTCCAATAGGCTCGCACGCCTAGGTGTGCGAGGAAAAAAAACAAATCAACGCTTTTGACGTTAGAAAGGAAATGAAATTTTTAGCAATGTCAGACGCACGCTGGTGCGCTAAAGAAAAAACGCTTACTCGAAACGGACCTCCGCTTCCAATCCTTTTGAACTTAGAGTATATACACGCACCTTAGTGCGTACAGGTAGCATCGTCAAGATTAGTAAAAGGTCAGTGGCTACACGGGCAAATTCAGCTCCGACAGTAACGCAACACAATATTTACAGCTACGCGGTTTAGCTGTTTAAATACAATTTATTCATTTAGGTAAGATAAAGACTCAGATGAACCGAAACGAATCCTCGCCTCCAACCCCTCAGAACCTCATGTATATGTCCATACGCCAGTGCGCACAGATAGTATCGTCGAAATTGGTACATGGTTCACGGCTACTCGGACTAAGTCAGCTCCGGCAGCAACGCAACACGATGTTTCCAGCTACGCGGTCTATTTGATTTCAAGTACAATTCATTTAGTCAGGCAAGATGAAGACTCAGAGACAAAATGAATCCCCGCCTCCAACCACTCAGAACTCCAAGAATTGGTACAAGGTCTATGGCTTCACGGATTAGATTGACTCCAACCGCAACGTGTCACAAGGTTTTATAGCTGCGCAATCCAGGTAAACCCTAGAAACTGCGTATGGTCCGTGCACGCGTAGCGAGCACAGACTGAAGAAAAATACCCACTCACAAAACCATCAACACGAACTCCCGCACAAATACTCCAGCGTTATAATTTTGTGAATCGTGAACAAGAAAGTAAGAGCAGGTTCGTCATGGGCAGAAAAACTGCTCAG
>SDVV010009088.1:0-16878 GCA_016164225.1 Gammarus roeselii
ATATATATATGCTAATGTTGCGACAGCAGTCCAGATTTGGAGGCATTCATTTGTGTTCCAACAGGATTGATTGCGCAATATAACAGCCCATTTGTATGACAGTTTTGCTATCATTACAGAGGTTTATTTTGAATATTTTCGTCCTGTCTGTGTTCAGCAGATTATTCATGGTGTGGCAAAATTAATTCAGCCGATAACAGGAATACTACGCAACGAAAACCGGTCGATATCAGGTGGAGCATTTCTTCGCGTGAACAGTCTTTAGACTCCTTCATTATTCTCGGCAAGGAGAAAATAGATCCTCGCTCAATGTCTAAAGAAACAACAAAAAATTATATTCATATCAAGGACATGGGCTTCTGTCACCTCCTGCGTCAGCGATCCATGTTTCACACACTGAACATCAATAACATCAACCTCGACACATGTGAATTCTTCACATGTGGCAAGGTCATGTTTCTAATAACGTACTTTTTGGCTGTGGATTTCTTAATGAAAATATAGGTCAGGTTTTGATGCCAATTGTCGTAATTGGCGGCGATGCAGAACGAGTTCTTACATGTTTGCTGATGCACCTGAATGCCTCATGAGTTCATAAGGTAAGCACGGATTCAGATTCACCTTAATGGAGATCTTTTGTAATGGATGGAAACCACAACATTTTATTTGGCCGAATAAATGATTTAGTAATATTAGGTTTCTATAGAACATCATCTATTGTCACGGAGTACAATATTTGCATTTGGTCAAAGTGCTCTCCTATAAATCGCCTAACAGGTCTGCTGAAGTCAATATAATCATGAAAATAAAGATACAGACTCGGATACAAGGCCGAATCCCCTATAGAAGGGGAAACGAATGGGAGGGTGGAGAGATGGCTTCACGCCATCCATCCACCCATACTTCGTGTCTTTCTCTGGTCTATGCCCACTTCCCTCCTCTTTCAGCACACTTTTTATCAATCTCCCATCTTCTAGTCTCCCCATCCCTACTGACGAGATTGTGAAATAACTCATCTTCAGCTGATGTTGTACTTGGGACTCTGAAAAATCAATAGCCTTAATCGTGACTTTCAAACTGTTTGGAAAGACGTGAGCTTACTTAAGTGTTCCGCTTGTATAAACCAATTATTATTTTATTTTTGAGTCACTGTGAGCACTCATTTGATAGATACTTTGTTGAATCATCAATCAAATACATTACTACGAGGCTGCTACGGATGTCGTGAGATTATACTAGTATTCCACTAGCATAAACCAATAAGTTTCTTGTTCTTACAAATATTCGTTTATAAGATTGTAAATGGCACATGTTGTGAACTTATATTCTGCAACGTGAAGTATAAACAGGACTCACAAATTGGCTGCGGAGAAGAAAAGAGCTGTCACGAATTCATTTTAATCTCTGCTTCGCTAATTCAAACAGCGCCATTAAACATTAAGTTTAATATTTTAGAAGTAAGAAATGGAAACCCATCACTAGACGATGGAAATAAATGATTTAATAATAATAATATGTGCCGTAAGTACTTGAGTTTTTTTTTCGCAAGGCGTTCCCAAACACAAGTCAAAAATTATGAATATGGGTGCACATGCACACACACACACACACACACAACAGTTCCTTGTGCCCTGTTTGCTTGGGTCGCACCTGTCCACATCGACTTGCGCTATGAAGGACATTTGACACGCTCGCTGCATACACATGACATTCAATTTCTTTAGAGCACACACATGCGGTCGAGATTGTTATGCCTTGGTTTATGCTAACATTCTCACTCATATTACACAGCTCACTTAATCCCTGAGTAAGTGAGCTTTTCGAGTACTCTATTTTTCAGTAGCAAGTTAAAATTGATTTCTGATAAAAGATTAGCCTAATTACAATTATTTTGTTCACACTGATAATTTGAACCAAACGAAATCTTTGATATAGACTTCTTTTATCAGGTCGGTTGAAACACAAATTCCAACATTAAAATTCTGATCATATGTAATTAAAAGTGTAAACTGTTGAATTCGCTTCTGCGTTAAATAATAACTTTCAACAGATTTTCTTTTGTTAGTGTAAACGGGAATGTATTTAAAGATATTCCAGCGTTGCAAGATAATACAAAAAATAACATTGGTCAATAATGTTGATATCAATATTTACCTTAAAATTTAATGGGCCGATGCTACTCCCTACTCGTTTTTATTTAACAATGGCATTTCATAATGTTCTTGTGAATTGTGGGCTTGGGCGTTCAACGGAAATGGTTTCAACCTAACCCAAAGTGCTAAATATAGTTATTTCAATTTTGCTGATGAACGTCTGTCCTGGTCGTGAGCATGAGTCATTCTAAAGTGAGCAACTTCCTTCTAGTAGTCATTTTGTTCCTCTTATGTCGTAAACAAGAGTTTTCCTTTGTCTGTGAATATTTTTCTTCTACTCGACGAGAAGTGTCGTTTGACAAGCGTCGGAAACTCATGTTTTCTGAAACGTGTCACCCGCATTGAAATCTTGTAAATTTCATATTGACAGCAAGTGTTTATAATACGTGTTAAACTTGTTGTCAGTCCGATCATTGTCAATGAGTACGTGTCCGATTACCCTCTGAGCACGTGAATATTCTCTGGCCAGCAAATTTATTACCAATCATGTTACCATTCGAACATCGTCGTTATTGAAAACATCCATTCGCATCACAAAAGCCATCCCTCATATACATTTCATCTCGAAAACAATCTACCTTCTCCTCTATTCCTTACTCACCCCTCACGACTCTCATCCGTAGAGCTCAGTTGGGGCAACTACCTCGTCATTTTAACCTGTCTGTATCTCGTAACACCTTCGGTATCACCATTCCACAGTCATCCTACTACCACTCCACAGTCCCTTGAAATACTGGATTACCTTGCTGGCCTTATAGTGTGCCTTTTCCAGATGCATGAAACCCCAGGACACGTCCTTTCCCTTTGCAAGGCACTTCTCGCAGACTTGTCTCACTTCAAATTTTTTATCTGCGCACCATCTACCACTCCTAAAGCCACAAAGTTCCTCGCCAAGCTCACCATCCGTACTTTCTCTAATTCTCTTCAGTTGCAGTCGCGCATATAACTTACCAACCCCACACAACAGTCTAATATCTCTTTAGTGGCTTTATTTATTTGTATCTCCTTTGCCCTAATACAGCAGAACAAAGCAAGCCCTGCGCAACTTAATCGGTTAATCAGCGGCTTTTCCTGCTTTCATCACCTCTACCGCCATCCGCACATTTTCTTTGGCAATGTCATAAACAATTAGCTCTCCCAAAACTGGTATCCGAGCCCCCCCTTCCACATCAACAATGTCAGCCTCACTGTTGTCCTCGGCATTCAAGAACTCTACAAAATACACAGGCCACCATTTCGGGCACCGCTGTCCACCAACACTGCTCCCCAACAACGATCGGTTGTTTACATCTTTCACCATCTCCACCTTCCATACATTTCACAATGAAGCTCCAGGTCCGTAAGTACTCAGACACTAAAATTTCTATACATATAGCTAACATTACCAACATTAGTCAAGATTACATTGTTGTCAACCGATTACTCAATAACAACACCACTCATTTCGTAAACGACCGTCTACCACGCCCGACTTCATTCCAATTCCAAACCAAATTCACACTCACGTTGTCCTTCTACTTCATCTCACTAAGCGGCATCATATCAGTCAGGTTTGGAGAGGTTTGGACAAGCGTAAGTCTCCCCTTCGCCCTCTAGTTTTCCCTAGACACTTCGGTCTGCCCATATGAGCGGCCTATTACGACATGCAAGGGTTAAAGACACAGATACAAACACTAGGGAGAAATCCCCCAGCAAGGAAGGTGGCCGACGGCAAGGCGCACCTCACAATCTCGTACACTCACACTCGCACACCTTAGCTCTTTTGAGCAAAAGGGTCCGGCCGGGCACCCCGCAACACACCCTCCGGGTCATGAGTGCGGTTCGAGGCCAGTGTCGGCAGCAGGGCCCGACAGCGTGACGTGTTAACCCCTGCCGCGTCATGATGACCGGGCCACTCGAGCCTTCGACCATCCCGTCTCTCAACGATACGCCTAGGGTGGGAAAGCCAATCAGGGCAGTGTCAAAACTAATCCGTTCACTATCATTCTCCACTTACGCCTATCCAGTGCACGCTCTCTCGCTACCTCTACACTCAAGTCTCTCCTTCCGAACGCCTGCTTCACACCATCCATCCCCCCAAACTTCGGTCTCCCTCTAGGCCTTCGTCCACTCGCCCCTGACTTCAACACCTTTTTTCACCAATCTTCCTTCATCCATCCTCACCATGTGCCCGAACCATCTCAGAACACGCTAAGTCTCAGCCTCATACAACACAGTTGGCACAACGACACCCTCATACAGCCCTCTCTTCGCCTCCGTTCCCAACGTCCTGCATCTCATTACGCTCTTCGATGCACCCAACACTTCAAACCCCTCCTTCACTCGCGACTTCACCTCAGTTTCCCATAATTCAGTCTTATCCACATAGGAGCCCAGATACTTAAAACACTGAACTTCTTCCAACAACTCTCCATTTAGGAGGACACTAATCATGCTCGCATCGACAGTCCTTGAGCATCTCATTACTTTACTTTTACCCACGTTCACTCGCAGCTTCTCCTGTCACTCACTCAACCCAACTCAGACACTAGCCTACATAGCTTCTCCTCTGAATCCGTAACCAGGGCCATCTCATCCGCAAATAGCAACTGGCTCAACTGCCAACTCCGCTCATTCGCTTCCAACAGCTCCAAGCCACGACCCAGCACACTCGCGTTCACCTTCGTGACCACTTCATCCATATAGAGGTTGAACAGCCAGGGAGACATCACGCAGCTTTGTCTCCGTCCCACTTTCACAGGGAACCAATCACTCACCGCTTTCAACAAATGTCCGCCCACTCCATTCAAACGCAAAACCCTCCACAGCGCTTCCCCGTCCTTTCCCATTGTAAGTTATTTTTCACTGACCTGTCTCACTGTCTTACAGAACACGTCCTTTCCCTTTGCTAGGTACTTCTCACAGACCTGTCTCACTGCAAAAATCTGATCGGCACACCCTCTATCACTCCTAAAGCCACACTGTTCCTCTCCTATTGCGCAGTCCGTACAGTCTCTAATCCTTTTGATCAGCATTCTCCCGTACAACCCACCAACCACACTTAACAAATTGACACCTCTCATGATGCAGCATTTCGTTTTATTTCCTTTCGCCCTTATAAAGCGGAACAATGCAAAACGGAACAATCACGCCTGCCGAAAAACACAAGTTCAGTAGCCTCACCAAATATTCGACCATCGTTACTCCACCCTTTTTCAGGTACTCGGACGCAGCGCCATTCAAACCAGGGTCTTTTCTTGCTTTCATAACCTCCACCGCCTCCTGTACCTCTTCCTTGGTAATGTCCGCCACAAGTCTCTCTCCCAAAAGTGGCACCCGAGCACCACCACCCACAGCAACAATGTTTATCCTCGCTGCCATCCTCGACATTCAACAACTCATCAAAATACTCGGCACACCTCTCCCGTACATCACTACTTTTCAGCAACAACTGGCCGTTTTCATCTTTCACCACTTCCTCCTTTCCGGGCTCTCCCTTTCTCCCCCTATTCACCTCTTTCCAGAACATATTTTTGTTCCCCTCAAAATTCTGGCGCAACCGTCTGCCCCACCTGGCATCAGCGTCCCTTTTGGCTCTCCTCACTACCCGCTTCACTTCGTTTCTTCTCACTTTATTGCCTTCATATGCCACCACCGACTTCACCTGCAACCACTCCTCAAACGCTCCTCGTTTCCGTGCCACCGTCAGTTTAACCTCCTCGTTCCACCACTGGCAACATTTCCTTCTGCACCCGCCTACATGGCGCGCACCATAGACATTCTTTGCACATCTCAGCAACGCATCTCTTAACATCTTCCATTCTTCCTCCACATCTCTCTGGTCCTGTCCTCTCACGTGATCATATTCTTCTTTCAACGCCTGTTGGAACTTCTCAGCTCTGCTTCTCACATTCAGTTCACTCACTTCCACTATCTCTCTGCCTTCTCCCACTCTTTTGTTGCCCTTCCGACCTCTGCTCTACTCTCATTCTACCTTCCACTAGCAGATGGTCCGACACTCCTTCACCCTCCCCTCAACACCCGCAAATCCAACCGCCTCCCCGCCACTCTCCTTGATATCAGCACAAAATCCATCAGCAGCGCACTCTTCCCCACTGCACCACAGGCCTTCCTTACCCATGTGTACTTGTGAATATCTCGCTTGTTGAACCACCATTTCCGTTCTCCATAAACAGACCTATCAGGTTTTCTCTACTGTCATTTCCACCGGGAACGCCATACCTTCCTATCACATTCTCCACCACTGCATCTTCAACTCACGCATCAAGGTCACCCACTACAACTACATTGAAGTGACCTCCAAAACTCTCAATACACTCACTCAGGTGATCCAGAATTGCTCCCTCTCCTCCTCCCTCCTCTCGCTATCTGGACCATATGCACTCACTAATACCCATCTTTCTACGCCTAACTTAACTTTCACCCACATCAATCTTGAGGACACCTCCTTCTACTCGGTAACGCTACTAACCAACCGATCACTCAATATTAAGACCACACCTTCTCGTGCCCAACCTTCCACCACACCAGACTTTCTTCCACTTACCACACCAAACTCACTTTCTCCTTTACCTTTCGATTTCGTCTCACTCAGCGCCCACACATCAAACTTCCGCTTCACAAACATCTAACCAATCTCCCTCCTCTTTACATCATTCGTTCTACAGCCACGCACATTCAGCGACCCTAACAATAGGGTTAGGAGAGGCGTGAGCCTCTCCTCCCTTCGCTCGTCTTGCGTCCTTGAGGAAGGATCTTACAGAGCAAAGGATTCCTAGCCCCTTCACATCGGCCCTTGTGGTGGCCTTTTACGACACGCATATGTTACGGTAGCACGATTCTGCTCCCGGCTACGGGGCGCCCTTTTAGTCGCCTTCTACGACGCTCGGTGGATACGGTAGCAAGATTCTAACGTACCGGCCACAAGGGTTACACTTGAAGAAAATATTCCTAGACTCAATAAGCTTTCAGTACCTAGGTCCTTTGGGACCGACGCCCATCGAGAAGTTCTGGTAGTTACTCTAGCATGGTCTATAGCCACATGATATACGGCTTGTAGCAACTCAATGAGGATCTGCAACTAAATTCGCCACAAATAATGACGCTAGTTTTTTTATTTGTCTGTTTTTGAATTTAATATAAACAAATAGTGTGTAGGGTGTTTCTAAAGCTGTTAAAAGTCTAAACACACTATAAACTCACCATAATATGACATTTAACGCTAAGAATTGTTGGGATAAACTGAAATAATGACAACAATTACGTTTCAACTTCGAATTGGACCCATTCATAGGAGTACAGGTATGAACCCTTCAGTTGAAGCTTGAATTTGTTTGCGCTTCGAACTTTTCCTTGCTTACTAGCAGCAGTCGTAAACTAAAATAATACCCGTTTGAACTTGTACGTGCAGAAATGATTGAACTGTTATTTGCTTCCTCTATATGCAATTTTTCATGTCAACTTTTTGCTATCCTTCAGAGTCATTCTGAGGATACTTTCATTCATTTTTTTTCCAGTTCAATCACTAAAATTTTCTCTTATCTCGTTCTTGTAGGAACCTGTTCAAGTATCAGACCCACCTTTCCTGGCTCAGTAAAATGTTTTTCCTGTGCATGTGGTACATGTCATGTTAACTACGCAGTTAGTTAGACGATTTGTGTTTTCGATTGCCAAGCATTAGGTGAGTAAATGTGATATAAAACTTCATGTTGAGCATTTTCTACTCTGTTTCCTCTCAAATGTCAGTTTGAACAGTAAATTGACTTGATGAATTATATGTCTGTTGATTCTAATTTTTCAATTTTTTTTCTTGAATTCAATAGTCCAATGTAACGTATTCGTTGGTCTGGACATATTGATCAATGAAGGACGGAGCGTGTCCTTCATCAATGTTCATCGATTGGTGGGATGTAGCGGTAAGTTTACTTTCTGATCTTAGTTATACTGTAATTTTAAGAATATCTCAGTCACAATTGTTGTCTTCAGAGAAGCTCACACTGACGAAGACTCGGTACATATCATCTGTGTAGTCCGACATTCATGTAATTTGTCCATATGTCATTTTGCCCTTTTTTTTGATCCATCAAATCCTTTACCGCACATTTTTGTCTGGACTTTGCTTTACAATTTCTTCAGATATTCAGTTGATTTCAAATCAACTGATTACTCGCGCGAGCTGATTACTCGCTCTGGAAATTGCCCTATGCAAATGCGAGACGCTCGTTGGTGCAGTGACCAGGAGCACATCTCAAACCTCAGCAGCGCATTTAATCCCTTTATTAATTGAACAAAAAGGTGTAGGTAGCTGTTCGGTCGGAGGAATTCTACTATCAACGGGATGATGATCTTGCTCACTGCTCAGAATATTGGTCTTGCATTAATGTATGACGAATTTCCCGAGCGAAAAATCAGCCAACAAACAAACCAGCCTTGGCCCGCAAATAGCCACGACTTCCGCCTATTCGACTATCGGTTTGGGGACAGGTGTAATCTATTTTTCATGAACGCAAGCCATCGACGATTGAATATCTGAAGAAACTGCTACGCAAAGTCGCGACAGAAATGGACAAAGAAAAAGTTCGACGGGAAAATGCAAGTTTCATTCAAAGGAATCAGATCTGCGCTCAATCGAATGAATCCCGTTTCGAAGTTGATGATTAATTTTTGTCCTTTGTTGCATTTAAAAATGTTAAGTCCACTGTTTTCAATTAACTCCTATTGTTCAAACTTTAAAGCGTCGTATTGTGTCGGCTATATAGAGCTTTCGAATTGTTTACAAATTTGAAGCGCCATATATATGTATATGTGTGTGCCAAAATCTTAGGGTATGAACATAGTCTATTTCTTATCCGTTTCGAATTACATAAAATCATAGAAAAATATCTCTTGTGCTACAAAACTTTCCGAGTTCATTCCAACTTGAGATATTAGAGGGAGTAAAAACAACGTTACCTGAAGGTGATTGTATAAATCTCCTTGCATCATGCAAAATCATATACAATCATTTTATGAACAAATAATTCCAACTCTCCTTTTTGAGGTTTCCTTTCTGAACATTAAATGTCTACTTCCATCATTTACATTTTGTTGTTCAGAGTTTCCCTCAATCTGCATCTTTTATTTCTTTGCTACATTATAGCACTTGCAATTATTCGGTCTTCATAAACTTTGAAAGCCCATCCTTTTCGATAGCTCATGTTCAGCCACATTTTGGTTTAATGATAATGTTGCTCGCTTAAGCAACGATTAATATTGTTTAGCGGCCCTTGGGAAGTTGTTTGTCTGTATAAATAACACTGTGACTCCTTCCTGATGCCGGCCTTTTTATGGGCGGGCAGCGTGTTTGCGGCGCCTGCCAGGGAAATGAACAGAAAAAAAGCCACGACAAATATTCCGCTGCAAGTTTCTGCAGGTTATGAAGTGAACTACGCGCCTGATGCGAGATAAGTTGCAGGGCAAGGGGGCGAAGGTCGTGGAAGGCCGCTTGTGAGGTGTTGAGAAGCAGGACCGCTTGTGTGGCGTCGATGGGCCACTGATGTGTGGATAGCAGCTTGTGAGGGGATGAGTAAGAGGGCCGCTTGTGTGGTGTTCATGGGTCAATGATGTGTGAAGATACGCTTGTGAGGGGTTGGGTAAGAGGATCGCTTGTGTGGTGTTGACGGGCCACTGATGTGTGGATAGCTGCTTGTGAGGCGCTGAGAAGGAAAACCGCTTGTGTGGTGTCGATGGGCCACTGATGTGTGGAGAGCCGCTTGTGAGGTGTTCAGAAAGAGAACCGCTTGTTGGCGTTGATGGGTCAATGGTGTGTGAAGATCCGCTTGTGAGGGGTTGAGAAAGAGGACTGCATGTTTGTCGTTAAGGAGCCACTGATGTGTGGAGAGCCGCTTATGAAACTTTGAGAAGGGCAGAAGATTTTGCGATGCATATCTGAAAAAAGAAAAATAATTCAGTAAGTGCTTCTCCGTACATGATTAAAGAATGTGGTCATTTATTCCTATTATGAGTATTAGATTAACGGTGAGAGAGATTCCGTTACCTCTTTTATTAAAAAAAAATGCAGTTCAATTTTTTTGAAAATAAATCAACAAGTTGTTCGCCGTAGAAACGGATGTATTTTTTCCCTCTGAAGGAAGTTGCGGCGAACCGTTATTTTCCTCCGAGACGAAAATAAAATCCAGGCTGAGCATAGAGCAGCAAAGACAACCTCATTTAGCTGTTACAGTTTGAGCATGTGTAGAAACAGCATCCTGCGAGCCATTCAATATCTTAGAGGGAACTTTCTCATTAGATGTCCGATGAAACACATTTTCAATCCTTTTTAATTACGTGCAAATATTGTTATTAGCCTTGGGATCCTCGTTACACAATTACTTGTGGCATGATGACTCGCAATGAAGTTCCTCCTTCAGATTCCTACAGTTATGGTTTGAGTACGTCTTTTTGTTTCCCGTCACTAATGACGACTCCTATTAAATGTGTTCGTCCTTTCGATGCAACTTTGTCGGATTTAATTATAAATCACTTCATTAAAATGTCATTTTATGCGAATTTCTATCTGGTGTGGAATAATTCGGTTGAAAAATTACCCTAAAATTGAATGGACAGTGACCCATGAACTGTTTGAAATCTCAAGTCGATTTACGGTTGGCGTCCGGCATCTTTTGTAGCCGGTAACCACCTGCACAGATGCGCTGTTCTGTGTTATAGTTACCAACGGGTGCGCGTATTCAGACGATAACTCTGATCTCAATTTATTAAATGAAGTTCTATGATATGCAATCGTTCGGGAGCGTGTTTTTATTTGGTTTGGGAGGCTATCATAGTGAAGGACATTCGACCTGGGAGGGTGATTGGGAGGAGGGGAAAGTTCGACTAAGGAGTGTTTGTGTGGTTAGGTGCATTATGAAACGGGTGAAGAGGAAACTATTTAATCAAATAATGACTAGTATTATAGATTGCATTGAAGGCGGCCGCCTGTGAGCCGCTGCCACGACTCCTCCGCTACAGTACATTGTAACGCTTCATTGTCGAGGGTGTAAGTAAGCTTAATAATTTGTTTAGCAGTGCGTTAATGTAGCGGAGGTAACTTAATAATGACCTCAGTTCGATTTGAGATATCAAAGTATTAGTGGTAGTTGAACGAAGCAGAATGATTGCGTGTTTTATGTTGTAATATCTAGTTAGGGTGAGCGTTCATCGAATATTTTAGCACCTAGGGACATTTGTTTGATCTTTGCAAGGTAGGTGGACTTATGATAGACTTCGAATTTTTCGTCAGTTTTATTTCGTTAATTAGGTGAAAGTTTTAGGTAATTAAAGTTTTGGCGGCCTCTGCCCTCGCAGCACCGACCCGAGGTGGTGTTCAGTACTGTAAGCTGCGTACATCTTATGGGAGCCCAGCGTTCGCGCTAAAATTATTCCCGCACACGCGCACTATCGCCACTTCACTTCACCTCACTGTCATGGCCGGACACTGTCATAAGCGCTACAAATCTTTCATCCCACGTGCTTTCTACCTAACGATGATTCAGCCCACACGCATTTTCCACCCCTTCAAAATCTACCACTGTCATATCTGCCACTGTCATATCTGCCACTGTCATTACACCGAAACAGGCGTACCAACCAAACAGTTGTCACTTTAATGGAACTTCAATAAAAAAACGCGAAAAAAATGACATTACGTACTTTGCCCCGCGGGTTAGAAACATGTACCCTAGGTTAGGTTAGGTTGGGCAGGAAAAGTTTCATTAAAGTGATAACCGGTAAAATGGTACGACTGGTGGCTGATTCTGACGTGGGCTGAAACAGGTTTTCGCCAGAATGTCACTGGCAGATATGACAGTGGCTGGTGTGACTGAGGAACGCTATGAATGTTCGCTGTTAAAAAATGGTACCGTAGGTAGGTAGTCGGAACAACTTGGGGCTGATAAGGCTGTTGGCGGAGATGATAGCGGTTGATCTGACGTTAGCTATAAAAGAATTTAGCGCCAGGGATAGCCACCCCATCTTTTCGAGCAGACCACTCTCAATTGGCATAGTCAATGTGCAAACAGATTGTGGAGTTACAAACTGATTGAAATTCTGGTTAAAATAAAATTTGAAACCAACTGTCAATGCGTCAATTGGTACTTCCAGAATTAAGGAGCTATTTTATTGGCAAACATCTTTAAACGACACTCAAAACAACGTACTTGTTTCGAGCCAAGTCTCACATAATCCGCACAGTTGTCAAACAGTGCGATTCTCATAGTCTTCCAAACATTGGGCTGGACCCCTAACCTACACCACCAATTACCGTATTTATGTTTTGGGTGTATTATAATCCTGGAGAAAAGGGACAGTGTTCGGCAAAAAGTTCATTCGTTACTGCTGACAAGAAGCTTTCTGAAACAAATACGGAAGTAAAGAGCTGTAATCACCATCCCTATAATGACGCCGTAACGCAATGGTTCCGTTTCTCTCTCTCTGAATGTTCCAATTTAAATTAATTCAGAATCAATTAATTATTCCTGGCTCGTCTGGCCAATAATAATCCGCATATTTACGAAGTCTCCCTGCGTACGTCACGAGGTTATAGTTCCCTCTTCCTGGATTTATTTATCACCTGAAATAATACAATTATTATACTAAACTCTCTAGACATAAACAACACAGGGTAAAAAAGTCCTTCCATATGTACTGCAGGCCAAGCGGATTATGAAGCAGTTGAAACAGTTCATTACAATAAGATTAAACATTTACATGTTACGATTTCATTTTACAGTTATGATATGTTAGGGTACAAAGTTGACGAGCTTCTGGTCAACCTAATCCTTACGTACTAACCTCTCGATTTTACCTAACCATAAAAGCACGAGGACACCTAAAAAAATTGTAACGCCGATTCATTAAGCACAGATTTCAACCGGAAACAACATAGGGACAGTTAAATACCTGACACTATTTGATAAAAGAGTACTATTAACATTGGAAAATTGCAACTTCAATTTACCAGAAGGTTGTTGAGCTGGAAATTATTTAAAGTTACAGTTTTAGGTACAATTGCGAGACAGGGAGAAAACTCTGAAGCAATAATAATTGATAAATGGGGAGGGGGGGGGGGTAAACTTTCATTAAACTTTCATAACACATGAAATTGACACGGAAATACCGTATGGCTATGCAACATAGAACAGATTTTCCTCCGTATCGTGCACGCATGAGCAATTGATGACTTGCTCATATTAACATTATATCTCTTGTGTCGATGACAACACCGCGATCACAATGTATATTGGAAATTGACCCTTCACATTTACGGTTTATTAAGGTGTAAGGTTTATTATTGCCATATAAAGCAGAATGGAGATCTGCTATTCAATCGTGACGTCATTCTTTCAGGCTGTAAACCATATGAGCAATAGTGACGTATGTAAAAATTGTAATTTCTTTGCTTAGTCCATAATCATTTATTTTAGTTCTAGTTGAATTGTATTGTTTAGTATATACACAGAGAAACAAAATGTGGTATATTTTGACTCATGCCGTATCATATAAGAGGTGTAAAGCATGAGTTCCAATTACCCAGTGTCCGAGTAATAGGCATGAGTGTTGTTCGGTCGTAGAGCAACTCTCAGTAACACTCATTAATACAACTCCGTCGGACGAGTTGTTGTGCCGAGTGGCTGATGTGTGTTCCATCACCTCAGGAAATGGCGCTCTTAGAGATCTTGCCTTGTGCCCCCATCCTAGTCGGGCAAATGCTCGGTCCTTTCTGGACATGAAGACGGGTTTAGTGTGATTGCTGCCGACCAACTGACAAGTTAATCTTAAAGTCCATCCACGGGCACAACAATCACCAGCACTTTAGATACAACAGGTTAATTCAAGAAATACAATAAGGTATTCAATTATTGATGATAATGAGTTCCATTCTTCCGTTAATCATGACCAGTAATAGGTTTGGAATTTTCTGATCCTATTATTACATGTGATTGATGAACGAAATTTTCGAAACAGGTAGGCTGAACGGCTGACATTGGTGCAGCGTGTGGTGGAGCACGAATGCCGGTTACGGGAGCGAAACTTTTTGCGGATATTGCTAAGGCAAGGGAAACACTTGGTTTGGATGGCGTTGCGACTGGAACACCCTGAATAGAGGGGAGAAGCGATAAACGACGAGCTGGTGAGGCTACTGAATCTGTGTTTTGTGTCGTGCGTGGTGCCTATCAAGGGGCGCAGTGCTTGCATTGTTGCGTTCTAAAAGGGAAAATAGGAACGAAATGAATGTTGCAACTCAAAAAGTATCAGTTTGTTGTGTGTTGTCGGTAAGCTGGACGGAAGAATGTTAATCAAGAGGATTAGAGACACTACGGTTGGTACGATTGGCAAGGAACAGTGTGACTATAAGGTCTTCTCAGTGAGACAAATCTACGAGAAACACCATGCGATAGGAAATGATATGTTTTGGGCCTTAATGGACTCTTAAATGTCTACGATAGGGTCGACAGACAGGCGCAGTTGAGGGTGCAACGTTTGCTTGGAGTGGGCGTAAAATAATTGAAAGCGGTCCACAGTTTCTTGGCTGGCAGCAGAGCATGTACCAGAGTGGAGAGCGAGGTGAGTGGCCCCGTTATGTCCCATTGGCTGTTCAATCTTTACATGAATGGTGGGTCAGGGAGGTGCAGTCGAGTGTAATGGGTCGTGGTTTAGAGCTGTTAGGAGCAAGTGGTCTGTGGTGGCAGTTGAATTAGTTAATGCTTGCGGATGATACGGCGCCAGTTGCATTTTTGGGTGAAAAGTTGTGTAGGCCAATGTCGAAGTTTGGTAGTGTGTGAGGTATGTCGATGCGAGTAGAATTATTGCCCTCTTAAATGTAGAAGTGTTGGAAGGAGTTCAGTGTTTTGAGTGCTGGGCTGTCCCCCTGAGGAAAACTGAGGGGAAATCGCGAGTGAATGAAGGGTGTAACGTGTTACGTGCACTAAAGAGTGTAATGAGCATAGGACATAAGTGTGGAAGCAAAGAGAGGGTTATATGAACGGTTAGTTGTACGTCCAAAATGTGTTTCTCAGGGATGAAACTGGGGGAGGGGCGAGAACTGGAGTAAGAAGGTTGAATTTGAGGGACAATGTCGAAGTGACCCCGAGGGATAGGATCCATATTGACAGTGTTCGAATTTGAACTGGATAGTGAGAAAGTTTGAGAACCGAGTAGATTCACGTGTTTTGAGTTGGTTCGAGCCCATGGTGAGAATGAATGATTGGAGAATGGTGGGAATGATGATGAAAGCAGAAGTGATTGGACGTAGGCTTAGAGGTGCAGCAAAGTTATTATGGACGATTAGTGCGAAGCAGGCGTTAGGAAAGAGAGACAATGATGTCTAAGTATCAAGAAAGCGTGCTAAAGATAGACTTTAGAGGATAATAGTTGTGAATTGATGAGTTTTGACGCTGCCCTAGCTGATGTGTTTTCCCGTCCTTGGCGTCTCGTTGAGAAACACGATGGTCGTGGGTGGGGGAGGGCCCGGTAACTTAAACGCAACAGGGGTAAACTAGTAAACTAGTAAACACTGTCGTGCCCTGCTGTTGACACTGAATCGGACCTCACTCCTGACACGAAGTGTGTGCTGCGATGGCTTTAGCGCCAAAGAGCTAAGTTTGTTTGTGGGTGATTGCATGATATGAGTATATGTATTTCTATTACATGCACTGTATGCTACTTCGTGCCTCAAAAAGTTGATCTTTATAAGAATTGTTTATTATGCACCGTTTACTGTTATCGATGTAGCAGTATATGGGGACATGCCTCGCAAAGGGAGGATGTAGAGACATGCCTCGCAAAGGGAGGATGTAGGGATATGCCTCGCAAAGGGAGGATGTAGGGACATGCCTCGCAAAGAGAGGATGTAGGGACATGCCTCGCAAAGGGAGGATATAGGGACATGCCTCGCAAAGGGAGGATATAGGGACATGCCTCGCAAAGGGAGGATGCAGGGACATGCCTCGCAAAGGGAGGATATAGGGACATGCCTCGCAAAGGGAGGATGTAGGGACATGCCTCGCAAAGGGAGGATGTAGAGACATGCCTCGCAAAGGGAGGATATAGGGACATGCCTCGCAAAGGGAGGATGTAGGGACATGCCTCGCAAAGGGAGGATATAGGGACATGCCTCGCAAAGGGAGGATGTAGGGACATGCCTCGCAAGGGAGGATGTAGGGACATGCCTCGCAAAGGGAGGGTATTTGTATTAATGTGTATGCGGTTTCGGGCATCTAGTCTTGCCTGTGACGGAGGTATCTGGTTGGAGTTGACGGAGGTATCTGGTTGGAGTTGACGGAGGTATCTGGTTGGAGTTGATGGAGGTATCTGGTTGGAGTTGACGGAGGTATCTGGTCGGAGATGACGGAGGTATCTGGTTGGAGTTGACGGAGGTATCTGGTCGGAGATGACGGAGGTATCTGGTTGGAGTTGACGGAGGTATCTGGTTAGAGTTGACGGAGGTATCTGGTTAGAGTTGACGGAGGTATCTGGTTGGAGTTGACGGAGGTATCTGGTTGGAGTTGATGGAGGTATCTGGTTGGAGTTGACGGAGGTATCTGGTTGGAGTTGACGGAGGTATCTGGTTGGAGTTGACGGAGGTATCTGGTTGGAGTTGACGGAGGTATCTGGTCGGAGTTGACGGAGGTATCTGGTTGGAGTTGACGGAGGTATCTGGTTGGAGTTGACGGAGGTATCTGGTTGGAGT
>SDVV010009089.1:0-16878 GCA_016164225.1 Gammarus roeselii
TGCCCGTGGTGAGAGAGGCTAAGCTGTATCGCCCCACGATCAGTGAACTAAGCGCCAGTGCAGTGCGGCAGGAGAGAGCCCTGCCCTAACAACACCGGTCTCTGGTTGGGTAGGGACAGCCTATATAAAGGCCTCCCGCTACACTGCTCCCCACCCGTTCAACATCAGGGTGGGGGGGGGGAGAGGTGAGGTCCCATGATGGTTACAGAACCATGGGGATGCTCTGCAGCACACATAAAGCCTTTTCGGGGCTGTGTGACTGAAGAGAGAGTTGCACACGGGAGTCCCCCCTGGGGGAACTCCAGGAGGTTCACTTCAATGCAAATTGAAGGATGGGCAGAGATTGCCTCTTTGAATCTCTAGTTCCTTGTAACTCCTCATGTCCTGCAACTCATTTCACTCTTCGGTGCACCCAACACTTGATTCCTTTTCTTCACTCCAGATTTAACCATGGCTTCCACAAGTTATGTCCTTTCAACCTGAAAGCTCAGAAAACGTTCAACTTCCTCCAGTAGCTCTCCATTGAGGTGAACACTTATTCCTCTTGCATCGTCATATCTCGAACATCTCATTACTTTGCATATAGCTACCGACATCAACTAAAACCTCACCCTTCTTACACGCTCAACCAAACTCCGACATTACCCTACACAACGTTGCCGAATCTGCTACCAGTGTGGATCATCTGCAAAGAGTATATGATTCAACTGCCACTTCTGCCTATTGGCGCCCTACAACTAAAACAGTCTTCTTCACCACTCCATCCATGTAGTGCTTGAACAGCCAGGGAGACGGAACGTAACGCGGAACAATCGGGGAAATTGAGCGAGTTTCTCCAGTAGACACCCTGGTAACATATGGCCGACGCTGTGATTTGTATTCACCCTTACCTAGCCCCTTTAAAGCGACCGTTGATTGTGTGTGAGATTTCAAGTCGCGCTGTTCTCTTTATTTGTGTTCTCGCTGAATGTAAACTGTTTATTCTTGCTCTATTTTAACGAAGAACATGTTTCTTTGTTCAAAATCTTTTCCCTTTCCCATCAACCAGCACTGATCTGAATCTCATGTACCTTCATTCAACTACCGTCTCGACGTAATTTATATTTGTACGCCATTCATGTTGCAGTGAGCAGGGTGCTGCAACCGCTTTTTTTGTGTTCATGCCCAGAAAGTCTTGTGGACTCGCAATTGAATATGTGAAGTAGGAGGAGATCTGATTCGTGTTTCCAAATAGCGGGGATGCTTCTATTTTAGTCTCGGCACCACGAGCGTTTTTTGCTATGAATTAAGTCATCGCGTTTAATTCAATCTAGTCTTGAAAAAGACCACGTCATTGTAAAGAGATAGAAATGTTCTTCTAGGAACCTGTGTTGAAACGCATCGTTATTACTTATGTCGAGACCTCAAATACCAAATACCATAATCGACACTTGGCTGTATATGACGTACTGCAGCCAGGCCAGTCAGTCCGTGAGCGTCCGTCCATGACCACGATCGGTTGCACGCTTGATTGATCCCGTTGTTACCTCGGTGTGGACACATAGATAAGGCTTATCTTTTGTTAGTAAGGGAAATTTTCCAGGAAGGAATTAAGCTCTCTAGCTGGCGATCCAAAATTAGAAATTATCCGATGGAGCGATTGGTGGCTCTGTTACCCATGTCATTATGTAGGAGATGACCCAACCATCGTACCCTCAAACAGGTCGATCCACCTCAAGAGATTTACCATGTGTATATTCATTCATAGGCCCTTACCGAGCCCATTGCGTTCCTAGTCGCCAAATTATTTAGGATTTTTTAGTTTATTAAATAATGCCATGAAATTAGGCCATTGGATTTTACCTATGCTGGGAATAACATTAACTGCCGATGATCATCGTTGACGACTCCTGTCATGAGCCTCGAGCCACATCTTTGGAAGAGAGAGCAAGCTTTTTCAAATTTCCCACAGCAACTATGCTAGGCCGAGTCATTATTTCAATGAACATTGTACATATTGAGTGCTGAAATGACTCCTTCACGTGGGATTGGATAACCCTTGCTGATAGTCGCTGGAAACTGTTAAATATATCCTGTAAGAAAGTTATTAAAGTTACACAAAAGATAACATTCTGTTGATACGGCTTTCCAGCTCAAGGAGAGTAATAACAACTAAGTGTCTCATTCACACAAAGGTAATTTTCAAGGAATAAGGCCCGGAGGAGATGATCAAAAATACCACAGCACTTTGACTGAAAGTTGTAACCACTAAAGCTGGTGCAGAGGTGAGATTTTCGACCTGGGGCACAGCGGTTTATTCCTCAAGGTGAAACAAGTCCAAGTGAGGAGTCCAGAGAAGAGCCGCCAGGGGCGAGTCCTCAATTGACCTAAGACTTATTTCCCCTTCACAAATTTTACCTAAAACAGTACACATGGTTGTAACCAAGGACACCGCTGACCGAAGAATAAGATTGGCTTTAGTTGCTTCCAGGTGCTGCCACTATTGGATAAGCAGACCTGAAAACGGATTATCAGTAATTAAATTTTGGGTGAACCAAAAAAAATACAGGTAGTAAATATCGTCGTACGGGATAATTAAAATAACTCGTCAGAATTGGAGATGCCTTTGCATACCCGAACCCCCCAATAACTTGAGCCCCAAAACCATCGTGGATGGGTAGCGTCTTGAGCTTACCCAGTCCCGTGGCAAGAGTGAAATTTTTGTCCCCTGCGTGACTCAATAAAAACAAACCGCCCTACGGGGGAGTCTGCATTAACTTCGCGTTGGGACTCCGGTGTAACATTGAAGCAAATAATAAATTAATAAAAACAAGGAATACCCCCGAGGATTGACCATTCGCTCTGTCATGTCTTCAGCGCCACCAAGCGACGATCAGCGTATACCACTTACTGAAAGAGTGAAAAAAAAACTTATTGTTTTCGGTAAACTTATTGGCCTATGCGAAGCAGTGTTTCTACTAAATAGCAGTACAAACGGAATAATTTTGCCATCTCACAATGTTTTTGGTATATAAAAAAAGGACTCAGGGAAACTGTATAAGCATTTCATTTCGGTAGTAAATTATTATTACGTATAATTTCCCGGCGCACTCGCGTGTATACATACCACTTTAGAAACTCAAAACAATTTGAATCTCAATAAAGTTGTCGTTTCTGCACACTTCAGAGTGCGAAGCATCAGATTTGATAAACTTCTCCCCTACGGGCGGGGAGCTCACAAAAGCTCACGTCAGACCTTAGCTGGAGCTGAGCCTCTTTGGCTAATCTAATCTGCGTAATGCTTGTCAATAACAGCTACTTCTGTTCCTTCATTACTCATCACTTCATGTGTAGCTGTAAGCATGCGCATGAATCGGTATTACGGGTGTCATTCATGCAGGTATCCGTCCATCACGACAATAGTGTATATGTATGATGAAAGGGCCCTACACGCCTAAATATATGTCCATTAGTAAGAGGAGTTCAGCGGGTGATAGCCTCCCGCTTTCCGTCGTCGTGGCGTCTCTTCGAGAAATGAGGTGGTTATGGGTAGAGGAAGGCCCGGTGAAAATGATGCACCGAGGGTAAACCAGTAAACACTGTCGGGTCCTGCTGTTGACTCACTTCTCGCCACTCTCATCAGCCTGATCCGAAGTGTATCATGCGGGGTTCTGGCCGGCCGCTAAGGACTAAGGTTTGGATTGCTTTTGAGTGTATGAGACTTGAGTAGAGTTCTAGGTGCCTTGCCGTCGGCTACCCCATCTCTGGGTGAGTTGACCTTGTGTTGGTATCACTGCATCAAGAATCGCACACATTCCACACCTTGACCTTAGTCTACATGATCTAGGACTCATTTAGTTGGCTGCTGCTCGCCTCATTCGGCCGATCCGGCGTTGGCGAATATCGATGTTGGAAATAGATAGCTATATATATTAGCATATGCCCTTGCCCTAAAAATTTCTGCTCTTCCAATGCCGTGGTTTACTTGAACCTTAGATTAAACTCTTGAAATTTAAAGGTAATTTATTGCAAATGTTGCCTAAAATACAGACCAAAATGGGCCGAGACTAAAACCGGCTGCCGTGGCCGAGTGGGTAGCGTTTCCGAGATCAGTGCCAACTTCTGCTACTGCTTGTCGCGAGTTGGAGCCTCGGCAAGGACATGGCGGTCTTCCCTCTACCTAACTTAGCCACTCTTATAATTTGAGGAAAATGGCTGTGTGTGTGTCGGTGCATACTTACAAACTTAAGTATTCCTTTCCAGTCATTGCGCACGAATCTAATTTTTTTCTTACTTAACATTTTTTTTAGCTGCAAGTTTTCTGGACTTTTTTGTCATGAACACATTCCGCAAACGCATTGCATCCTTCTACATATGAACCAATATTGAGGAGTTTCAACGCAAACTGTCGATTTGTATCTGGACATCATTAGCCTTTCGAAAAGCGAGTGATTACACTGCCTCTAGTTGACAAGATCTTTTTCGTTATAATTTCCCTGTTCATTACTTGTTGAAAATGACTGGCATTAAGATCTTTGAAAACTTGGTGGTTATTAAGTGCACTGATGAATTGTTTGGTTGTGTCAAGTATCGTTGCGCAGATTGAATTTTTGCTTTACTTTCATAATAAAGATTTTAGTTTCTTCATCAACAACTCTGGTGTATTAGTTAATCTTTGCACCATCGTGTAATGAACTAATCGCAGGTGCTTTTTAACCATTGTAGTTTTGTTTAACCAGACAAATCTTTTGCCCACAGCATACCAGAGGATTTGAATCAGCACATGGCTACGTTTGAGATTTTCCTTCAAACACTTATTTCGCAAGCCCTGGACAACAATTTTCTCTCCGAAATTTATGAAGAAAACGGTGAGCCTGGATAAAAAGCTGTGTGCTCACATCATAGCTGTATACATTATTGTATTCCTCTCAATACCTGTAAATATGCGTGCGGTTTGTGCCATCTAGTCCATTATAACCTCGTCTATGACCACCTTGTGTTTGTTTCTTGCAGATGAGTATTTTGTAGATCGCGTTAAAGTGATTGAAGATCTTACCGACATCAGAAAAGATAAGCTCCGCGCCATCACCCCATGGGCTGACACGTTCAGGGTAAGTCAGAGCTGCCTCCTGAAGCACCGAAGACGCGTGAAGTATACTTTTTGAGACGCTGGTGTGTATTGACTGCACTAAATGATCATCGTCGTACTACCTTTACCACATGGCAATGAGGTGCAGCAGCGCACACAGTCTCCCATTACATTCGTGATTGAAACAGTCGACTCCACGAGAACAGGTTGCTAACTGCGCACTTCACTAATTGCACACCTCACAATGTAAAGTACCTTTAATGAACCATCAACGAAATGTAATGTTTGGGCCGCTATTTTTTTTAGATGCTGATATTTGGTCAAATCCCCCTGTAATGTGGGTGACCGACGGCACCTCACACTCATTCTCTCACACGTACACAAACGATCCGGTCAGGAGACCCCGCAACACACTTTAAAGTCAAGAGTGAGGTCTGAGATCCGAGTCAGCAGCTGGGTTTGACAGTAGAACGGATTAACCCCGACTGCTTCATAGTAGCCGTACCTCGCCCTCACCCAAGACTACCCCGTTTCTCAACGAGACTCCAAGGGCGAGAAAGCACATCAGAGCAGCGTCTAAACTCGTCCATTCCACAACTATTCTCCACTCACGCCTTGCCACTGCACTCGCTCTCGCTACCTTCACACTTGTCTCCTTCCTAGTGCCTGCTTCACGCAATCCATCCGCCCAATCTTTGGCCGACCTCAAGTCCTTCGTCCACTCATCCTTTTCACCGATCTCCCATCCTCCATCCTCTCCATGTGCCCGAACCATCTCAAAACCCGTGAATCTACTCCGCTATTTTTTCACCGTCCCGGCCTAATTCGAATAACCTGTCGATATTGATAGCATCGCCCAACGTCACTCAAAAGCATTCAACTGGGTGTCGACAGGTCCGGGAGGATATACGAGAAAATCTGGGAAGCGCGAGGAATTTTGGGGTAGGATTCAGATGCACGGGAAAATTCGTGCGCCGTTGAGAAATAAAACCATCGAGAAAGACTAGGCGGTTAGTATGGCTGTAGGGGAGGCGTAGGTCGTTATGGGATATCATATAACTAATTTCGTTCATGTAATTCTGGCATTAAAAGTGTGTCTCTATACTTGTTGGATATTTTAGTTAATATTCAAAGTGAAACCATGCCTTGTGTTTTGCCATTGATTAGGTGGAGGTAAAGAGAGAGAATAGCTAGGTATATAGGGAGATCAGAATAGTTATCGTTTTTGATAGGGTATGTTGCACCGGAACCATGTACAGACTCGTGAGGGTCAGCATTTTTGTATACAAAATATGCGGGAAAATATGTTTGATGTTCGGTAATGAACGGAAGATACCCGGAATTTTTTCACCCAAAGGGGATGGTTGGGATAACTACCCCCTCATACAACTCTCTTTTTGATTCCTTACTATACGTCCTACAGTTCAGCACATTCTTCAGTGCACCTAGCACTTTACACCCTTCCTCCACTCGCGACTTAACAGCAGTTCCCACTAGTTTAGTCTCTCCGCGTGAGAGGCCAAATATTCATGACACACCTTCCTCTAATAACTATTTAAGCAAACACATCTCAATACCACATTAACTAGCTGCTTTCTTATCTTGCACACTCATTCAAACTCCGACGTTAGCCTACGCAACTTCTCAGAATCTGCCATCAGCGCCGTATCATCCGCGAACACTACTCGACTGTCGATTCCGCTCATTCGCTTACAACAGCTCAAACCTTCGACACATTACACTCGCGTTTGCCTCCCTGATCACTAAATCCTCGTCTCGGTCCCACTTTCACTCGGGAGCAAGCACTTTCCTCGTTCCCCATCCTGACGCATGCTCTGCTGCCGACATGGAAATAACCAACCACTTTCAAAAATTTCCCGGCCTTCCTAATCTACGTAAATGACCTAGACGCAGGTCTCGTCATCAAAATATCTTAGTTTGTGATTACACCAAACTAGGAGCAAACGACGCAAATCCCACAGCTGTCTAGTACATACAGCAGGATCTTGACAAAATCGGGGGATGGTCCGAGGCATGGCAGATGCCATATAACACGGACAGGTGCATCGTCTTGCACGTCGGTAGAGCTAACGGATTTGCGAACTACTCTATTGGGTAATCAAATCCTGACCACCAACCTAGAGGAAGACATAGGAGTCTATGTCAGCGCAGACCTGCAGTTCGCAAAAGTAGAAAAGAAGGCAAACAAAGTCCTCGGCTACATCGGGAGGCAATTCAGGTATAGTAGCGAGCGAAAATTTGTTAATGATTTGAAACTATGTGAAATCTTCAATGTCCATTTTCCGCTCTATATTTGAACTCATCGGAAATTTGATTGATATTACCCATTGAGAAGCTTTGTCCACACCTAGTACTGTAAGAAATTACTACATGAAGTTGAATTCCACGTGAGGAAAGTCGAATTTGTTTTTCCGGTTACAGACTAACCATAAACAAATTCTTGCTCGCTACTGTAACTACAGAGATAAAGAAATGATCCTAACCACAGCCTAGTAAGACCTCTGATGGAATATGTAGTCCAATTCTGGTCTCCCACCCTTGTCCAGGACATAAGGAGACTGGAAAAGATCCGAGCAAGGGCAGCGAAAATGATTACATCCATCAGACACATGGGGTACCAGAGAAGATTGAGAGAACTGAAGCTTTACACCCTCGAAAAGTGCAGACTGCAAGGGCAGCTCATTGAGACCTTCAAAATCCTGAATGGATTTAATAACATAGAGCACAGGAACTTCTTTATGCTCAATGACCACCCCACCAGAAACCACGGGTTGAAACTCCAACCTAAGAGGTACAACACCTGACAGTGCGGTGACCTGATGACGTACAGGACCATCAACGTTTGTGGTAGACTTCCGCGGGCAGTGACCGCGAGCAAATCGGTGGACACCTTCAAACGTAGACTTAGACCAGATCTAAACTTCTAGTCACAGAGCCATGGTAGCACAGACAGATCAGGAACCTAAAGGGTGGGGGCGGCTGTGCCGGACACGGCTGACCAACAGGACCTGCACTGTGTAGCCCCCAACAACCCACTCGCCTCTCGAAACCGATTACTGAGATGGAGGGAGACAGCCAGGGACGCAATGACTGGGGTAGACGCAGCCTCGTGCATGCCACGGCGGAAAAACAGGGTTTACCCTGTGCAGTCCTAAAAAGTCGGCATCCACAGCGACGACCAGCACACACGACACTAGCTAAACAGACAGCTACAATATAGCTAAAACTGATCTAGATTAGCCGGGCTCTGTACCCACCCAAGAGAAGCTGGCCACCTGCCCGTGGTGAGAGAGGCTATGCTGTATCGCCTCACTATACAGCAAACCAAGTGCCAGCGCAGTGTGACAGGCGCGAGCCCTGCCCTAATACACTGGTCCCTGGTAAGGCAGAGACAGCCAAGTCTAAGGCCTCTCGCCACACTGCTCCCCACCCTCTCAACAATAGGGTGGGGAGAAAGAAAGATCCCGCGACTGTTACAGAACCAAGAGGATGCTCTGCAGCACCAATGCACAAAATCCACTTTGGGGTCTGTGTGATGTGAGAGAGTTACACACGGCGAGTCCATCCTTGGGGGACTCCGGTAGGTTCACTTCAATGCAAACTGAAGGATGGTCAGAGATGCCCCTTAGAATCTCAAATTCCTTGAAACTCAAGCTAGAGTGCTTCCCTGTCGACCTTATCATAGGCCTTCTCAAGTTCTACGAAGACCCAGAACACATCTATTCCCATTGCAGGGCACTTCTCACAGACTTCGTCTCGCTGCAGAAATCTGATCGGTACACTCTCGACCACACCTGTAGCCACGCTGTTCTTCGCAATTGCACCGTCCTTGACATCTGTAATCTTCTTGATCAGCACTTTCTCTTATAGCTTAGCATCAACGCATAACCAACTGATACATCTCGAGTTGCAGCATTTATTTTCATCTTCCCCGCCCTTAAACAACAAAACAGTGCAAGCACTGCGCCACTCAATTGACACCACACCCGACACAAAACACGGATTCAGTAGCCTCACCAGCCATCCGAGGTTATTTTCCTGCATTTACCACCTTTATCGCCTCTTGCACTGAACAACAATGTCAGCCACTCTAACTTCTTCAGCGTTCAACAACAGATCAAAATACTCGGGCCACCTCTTCCGTGCGTCCCCACTTTCCAACAACAACTGGCTGTTTTCAACTTACACCACCATGTCTTTGGGTTGCGGGGCTTCGGGCTGTGCGCTTGTGGCTCCTCCATTGCAGAGGAAGTTGGGACTCATCAGCAGCAGCAACAACCACCACCACCACCACCTCCTCCTTTCCGTTCTCACCCTCTCCATATTTTTCCGTAACATTATTTTGTTCGCCATAGAATTCTGGCACAACAGTCTGTCGATAATTTTGTTGACAGCTATTCAGGGGCGGGAGTCTCATTTGAATGTAGGAGGATGCATCAACAATCGTTTTCTTCTGTGTAAGATCCAAAGATCCAAATTGTAGCCGTTTATGTTGTGAACGTATTTGATTTCGTGAGTGATGTTACCCGTTGCTTCCAGGATGGTTTACGACATTCATTTTGTGTTTGTTTCCAGATGTCATTGGAGGTGTGGCCGTGCGTTAACATAATGTCGAGCGTTACCAACGTAAAGTGCGAGGCCTGCGTTGAGCAGCCGGCTACCAAGCTGGCTCTCTTCTATGGACAGCCTTATGACAGGACCACTCTGAAGGCCAGAGAGGACGCTGAGAAGGAAGCACCAAACAAGGTGTGTAACGTCACTTGCTCAGCTCGAGTGTTGTTTACCATATCCTACCGTGAACATGTTGGATAGAATTGAAGCGATTTTAAGTCAAAAATCTGTTAGTGTCTGTGGAAAAGGGACTTGATGGATATTATGTTAGTAGCTATATTGAATATTGGAAATTAGTTTAGAGTGCTGAAACTTAGTTAATCCATTTGTTGCTTCGGTTATCAGAACTATAACGTATGTGAGAGCTGCGCCCGTCTTTGCCAAACGTACAACACCGTCTGCCACCGCAAGTATGACTACTACAGCAAGTGCAAGGCCACAGTCACTAATACAAGGGTCTCACAGCCATCCAAGAACACCACCACCATCCTCAGGGAACTGCTGGGCAACGATATTTGGATCACCGGGGTGAGTAACACGACTAACTCTACTACGTGTCTTGCGCGAAATATTACTTTGAATAGTCGGTATTGTTTTGTATAGCTGTGAGTAGATGGCCACTACAGGAACATGAATTTAATATCTTGGTGCATCAGAGTTCAGTTAGCAAGAGAAAGTAGTCGTCATCTAACGAATTTACGTTGTAGCTTCATTTGTTGATTATACTTACGTAGCCATTCTCCTTACGCTATGAGTGTCACTCCTAACCTCTTGTGTTTGGTCAGCTGTTCCGAGGCATGTGCACGAGCTTCGTGCGCGTGGACCGGCTACACCAGGAATATCTGCAAAAGGCTGCTACTGCTGGCGGCAACCTCGAGGGGGCCGTGTCTTCCACCACCTCTGAGGCGGCCGGAGCGATTGTGAAGGCAGAACAGGCGGCGGCTGTTCTGCCAGACATAGCGGTGGCTGTTCTGCCAGGCATAGCGGTCACAACCTCTTAAGAGCGATGCGGCGTACCTCTTGCTGTTGCTCTCGGTAGACACCCGCCTCGCACTGGGTGTGCGGGTCCGGAACCACCATGAGCCAGCGCTGGTCTGTGCGCCGCTGCTATCATGGGGTGCGTGGGCACGGTTCACGACCATTAATCAGCAGGCTGAAGCTGCGAGCAGTAACCACCCTAGCTGCTGCATGGGGTTGCCTCATCTTGAAACATTGCCAGCGGGAGGAACAAAAACTTGCGGCTTTGTCTCTCAATCATCGTAATTGTCGCGTTGGTCTATATTAATCCTACAACTTTCACAGTCAAGTTTGAATTGCAAACTTTCGGAATCAAGAGAAAGCAGTATTGCTAACTTCTTTCCAGTTAAAATAGCAGTGCTTGTGCGGCGTCATCCTTTGCGATGGTTTCATGCAGAATAGTTATCTTCCGTCTTGTTAGGCATCGATGCCATTACGATTCCCTTCAATTTAATTCGCGTTTTCTTGATCGTATCCTTTTTTTTTCTTTAAAATATTGAAATATTTGAATTTTAATATTTGAATTTCATGCTACTAATTGAATCTACAACAACATGTCGACAATTCGTTGGCAACATCCCTCTGACTGCACAACTATATTAGTGTATGGCTTCACGTCTCGTTCATGACCCATTGTAGCTGATGTCGATACATTGTCTGGAGAAGTGTCCCATGTTTCGCTTTATTACCTTCCGACATTGATCTAGAGTACGTTTAAAGGTGTTGGCTAATTTTTTAGTCTTGAATTAGTTCTCAACTCATC
The DNA here is from genome assembly GCA_016164225.1 of Gammarus roeselii. Lineage (NCBI taxonomy): Eukaryota > Metazoa > Arthropoda > Malacostraca > Amphipoda > Gammaridae > Gammarus > Gammarus roeselii. The sequence goes on from SDVV010009089.1 coordinate 11,481, forward strand.
TTAATGCGGGGTCAAGTCTCCAGCAATTCACTAGTAAGTTGACATTTTTGTTTAAGAGGCTTCATTGTAAGTAAACATGTATTCATTTCTCATAGGATATCAACATTCATTAGCTCGTAAGAATAAAGCTTAAGACATATTATTTTGTATTACGATCCAAGGTACCTCGGTACTTCTTGGCATTCATTTAATGTTACACAGCTAGTGGGTTATCTTGGCAGTTAAGCTGCAGCATTACCATTATATGATCTACAGTCGGATTATATGGCATAAATTCAATGCGTGTTTGTTAACCAAGGTCACTTGAATTGTACAAAAATATCTAAGACCTCGATTCTCCGTATAAAGTATGTTACTGGACTTGATATCCCTGAACGGGAGAGTAGATCGCTGCACTTTCACCTGCTTTTTAATGCATGACACCTGGTACAGATACAGACGCACGGCCGAATTCCCCGATGGGGAGATGTCCGACGGCAGGATGCACCTCGCACTCCTTTAGTTCACGCACCCCCATACCAAACATTAGCCCTTCAACGTAAGAGGGTCCGGCCAGGACCTCTCAACACTCGATTCGGGCTGGTAAGAGGATCGAGATCAGTGCCAGCAACCGGACTCGGAAGCTTTCACTGTTTCCCCCCTGTCGCGTTTCAATGGCCGAGCCCTCCCCTACCCACCTTGATCCCGTTTCTCAACTAGACGTCAAAGGCAAGGAAGTCTCGTCAGAGCCGTGACAAAACTCCTCCATTCCCAATCGTTCTCCACTCACGCTCTCGCTACCTTTATTCCACTCAGATGTGGGTCTTTCCTAATGCCTGCGTTACGCCATCCCTACACCTACACTTCGATCTTCTAGACCAACGCCCACTCACCTCCCCTTTCATATCCTTTACACACCAATCTCCCACCATCCATTCTCACCATGTGCACTGGAGTTTATGTGCCAGGACATTACTCCAGTGCACTAGCAAACCTTGTCTCACCATATGTCCAGACTATCTCAGCACACGGTAATCTACTCTCTCCTACATCATTCGCACCAGCCCCGTTCTAATTGGTACAGTGTCGTTATTGATCCCATATCTCAGCGACGCTCAGGCTATGCCTCCTTTACTTACTTAGATACTTGGGAGAACTTCGCTTTGATATTTCAAATCAAACTATTTGAAATTCACCTCTTAGACTCTCGCCCACCGCGTCTGAAACCCTTGGAGATCAATTACCAAAACCACACCCATAACCAGGTATTTAATGACTAATTGGGTGTTAAGTTAATAAGCAAGGTAATAGCTCGTCAGTTTATCCTATTCGCTGCTTAGCATTCTGTTATTTACGGATGAAATGGGTACTGCATTGGTTTAGCAGGTAAAGGAAGTGTTTCACAGACTAATGGCTTGAAACTATTTTGAGGATGTGATTCTTGAGAGAGAGGCAGGCTTGAAGACGTTCTTGCCCATCTGTTTGTTTTGACGTCTCGTTGTACTACGAATGCCTGCATCAACTTAGCTGTGACTAATGATGGGCAGTACTCGAAATTCTTACCTTTCCGCGACTGCTCTGCCTCTTCACACATCTTGAACCGCGGGCCACTTCAACATAAGTCTTATTTATATACTGCATATAATTGAGGTTAATAATAATCCTCGATATGAATGGTAGGAACCTTCCTATAACATCTCATCTTTTATTATGGTATCGAAACCGATTCATACCGCTTTCAGGCGGAATCTCGAAGCAATCTTTCTGGTGTCCATGTTTTCCTTCTACTCCTATGGAGGAACACCGATCGAAACAAGAAAGAGAGCTTTTTTTAGTAAAGTGTTTTAATCCGTCGAATTAGTTTGCTTGTAATTTGCGTTTGACGAATGGAAACACTGGGGATATTCGGGCAAACGCTTTTAGGTTGCGACACCATTTATATAAGGCAGAGCAGATGGTTGCAACGCGTTTTCGTTCTCACTGGCAAAAAGTCTAGCCGACTTACAGCTGAATGATCTTAGTATGAAGATAATTTCATTTTGGGCCAAAAATAAATCAGGATGCTTCAGTTATAGTATTTTTCGCAGTAAATCATCTTTCATTTTTCAGATTTTCAAGCAGGTACAGACACTAGGCCGAATCCTAGAAAAGGGGGGTCGCCAATGGCAAGACGCACCGCACAATTCTCTCATATAAGCTTATAACAGCCATCGACATTAAATAAGTGAGATATTTAATGTTGGAGAATGGACAACAAAATATAGTTATTCCATAAACAATACTTCAAATATCTATTATCCCACCATCGAAATTTCTCGTCATCCGTAGCCTGAGCAATATTGGTGCTCGCCAACGACTGCTGAGCTGTATATTGTTTGCAAGCAGCCAGCCTGATCTGTCTAACAATCGATCCATCGAAACCGTGACCGGTCACACGCATTGTCGCTTCCGACCCTTAGGTCGGGTGGTATTACGAGGAATGGAGATTTCCCTCTGGAGGGGAGTAACCTCTATCTGCTGATCCTTACTCGACCACTCATATTTGATGTCACGATGGACTTGGGTGGCGGACTAACTCCATCGTAACATCACCCCTTTTCGGCGCTGAACGGACCCAGTCCCCTTTCACTCAGCCAATCCATTGTGTAGGAAAGACACTCGCTGAGTCTTGAACACCTCGTGTAGAGAGCGTACTTTTTTATTTAATTATCCACGGCCAGTTCGCTATATCGAACGTTTATTTTCAAATCCGATCATTGAGAGCTTCATGGCTTGGTAACTCGTTTCTTTTGCTTGATGGCCTTCAGCCATTCCTCGTTCAAAATCGTGTACTATTCTTCTTCATTGACTATCACTGCAGTGTTACTTTACTTTACCCTCCCTTCCTTCGGATCTTCTTTGTCATTGTTTTCCTGCCCTTTGGGTCAGCTCGGTTGATGGTGACTCTGTTTATAACTAAGCACCTACACACTGAGTGAAGGCGGGATCGGATAACCGTTGTTGACCGTGTCTGTAAAAGGGGTTAGCAAAGTTTTTTGCTCACGCTTTCCTTCAGCTTACTACCACCTCTTCTTTTCCCTTCGACTCTGCTCTGCTAGGGTAGGTGGGAATTCTCTCGGCACGGTTTCCAATTTGCCTATTTGTCGTGAGGGTGGAACCATCCTGACTCATGTTCTCGGATATGTGGGTACCATCTGACGCTCGGTGGAATGGATGGAGAAACTCATCGTTTTTCCCTGTATCCGGGAGGGCATGTCATTTAACCGATCTCACCGTAAGACCGTAACTTAGTTTGTCGAAGACGTTCCCTGACATGGGTAATTAGCCTAACCTGGATAATCGTCTTAGACGCCCAGGCTTTATATGGGCTGAGAGGGATTCTGGTCGTACGCTCACAAGCCTCCGTCATAATCATGCATCAGACATTTTCTTGGTGCTTACCCACGTAGTTGTTCAAATGCGGTTTAGGGCGTGTTACTCTGTTTCCGAAAGTCCCTGCCGTTAACGGCAGTAAAACCCATGAGTCGCCCTACTCCAGTCAAGAGCACTGCCTGCGGTGACGACGTGTAGGCCTCAGCCTCATCGAAAGATTTCAAACCCGCCCGGTTTCATATCCTCGCCGGTTGGAAGGCGTCGTTTCTGTAGTCTTAATTTGGACGCAGCCTGTGCGCTGCTCGGGCCTCTGGCTCACCGGTACTTGGATGACACCAGGGCCACAACTTGTAAACGGGATTTATTCCTGGGCTCCAGAGAGACAGGTTTATGGTGCTAAATTTTGAATTGGTCATTATGATATATATCAAGGTTGGTTGAGACAAGGTGACCCAGGGAAGAGGGGGTCCCGGGGTTTTGGGAACTCGGGGGACTTAGAAGACAAAGGATGATTTGAGGGGGCCCTTTGGGACACCCTTGGGACCCTCTTGAGAAACTGTGGGATCCTATTTAGTCCCCTCTGAGTCCTGGAACCTCTGCTCCCCCCTCCCAACGCTGTAAAACCCATACACAGATGAATATATAATTGTGGAGTGCTTGAGTAGAGAAATGAGTTATTACAGTCCACAGCATTGCTTTTCAGAGGAGGAGAGCCGCGTCGAGGCTGGTCGAAGTGCGTCGAAATCAGTCGAAACATGTTGAGGCAAGTCGAATTGGGTGCGACGAGCCGAGACTGACCGAAATGATTCGAGACAAACCGAGACGAGGGGCGCTCGGGGGACTTCGGTTACCCTCCGGGGCTCATCGGGTTCTGTGGGACCCAAAGAACCTCTGCCCCTCACCCTCTCCCCCTAAACAATAAGTATGATGTCAATAATCTGAGCGGTTTTTCAGCCCGTGATGAACCTGCCCATCCTTTCCTCTTCACGACCTACAATTTAATGAAGTAATGCTAGTGTACTTGTGCGAGAGTTCCTGTTTGTAATTTTCTGAATGTGTTTTTTCAGTCCGTGCTCGCTCGCGCGTGCGCGGACCATATGTATTTTCTGTTGTTGGCATAACCACGTAACTATAAACCTTGTGGTGCGTTGCGGTTGAAGTTGATCTGATCCGTGAAGGCGTAGACCTTGTACCAATTTCGACGATACTATCTGTGCGCACTGGCGTGCGGACATATTACTCATGTGGGATTGGAGGCGGGGATTAATTTCGTCTGAGTCATTATCTTACCTAAATAAATAGATTGTACTAAAAATAAACTAGACCGCGTAGCTGTAAACATAGTGTTGCATTGCTGTCGGAGCTGACTTTGAACGTGTAGCCGTAAACCTTGTACTAATCTCGATGGTGCTACCTGTGCGCACTGCCGTGCATACAATGATTGAAAGCGCAGATCCGTTTCGTCTTAACATTTTTTTTGTGCGCACCAGCGTGCGTCTGACACTACTGAAATTTTCAAAATGTTCCAATTTTGACCAAGTGGTTTTTCTTGCATGCTTTCGAGGCGTTCGAGCCTACTGAAATCTATGATCGTCGAGCCTTACGGGGGAGCCTGTTATGACTCACGTTGAGGCTCCGGTAGAAATGAGGCTTGAATCAGATAGCAATCGTTCGGTTTTTGTGCCGCCACGTGGCAACCGGCGTGAAACACCAACTGATGCAGTGCAACGCTCACACCAGCTCGGCCGGCGATGTTGCTCCAATCCTCCTTTCATTTGGGGTGGATGGATGCTTATTCATTTTATAGATCATTAACATTTTATTTTAGTATTTTATTATTTCTTCTTGCTTGGGCTCTATTATTTTTCTCTGCCCTTTTTTCATGGTGATAAATTTTGAATTTTATCATTATTATTATATGTATCGAGGTTGGTTGAGAGGAGGTGACCCAGGGAGAGGAGGTGCTCGTGGGATCCGCGGGACTCGAGGACCCGGGGTTTCGGGAACCCGGGGGACTTGGGAGACCAGGTGGATTTGGGGTGGTCCA
>SDVV010009090.1:0-16877 GCA_016164225.1 Gammarus roeselii
GTCTGTGTACTGAACCACAGTCTTCGGACTGAACCACTGTCTGTGGACTGAACCACTGTCTGTGAACTGAACCACTGTCTGTGGACTGAACCACTGTCTTTGGACTGAACCACTGTCATTAGACTGAACCACTAACTGTGTACTGAACCACAGTCTGTGGACTGAACAACTGTCTTTGAACTGAACCACTGTCTGTGTACTGAACCACAGCCTGTGGACTGAACCACTGTCTATGTACTGAACTACTGTCTTTGGACTGAACCACTGTCTGTGTACTGAATCACACTCTGTGGACTGAACAACTGTTTGTGTACTGAACCACAGCCTGTGGACTGAACCACTGTATGTGGACCGAACCACTGTCTGTGGACTGAACCACTGTCTGTGGACTGAACCACTGTCTGTGTACTGAACCACTGTCTATGTACTGAACCAGACTCTGTGGACTAAACCAATGTCTGTGGACCGAACCACTGTCTTTGTTTTGAACCACTGTCTCTGTACTGAAACACTGTCTGTGGACCGAACCACTGTCTGTGCACTGAACCACAGTCTGTGGACTGAACCACTGTCTGTATACTGAACAACTGTCTGTGTACTGAACCACTGTCTGTGTACTGAACCCCTGTCAGTGGACTGAACCACTGTCTGTGGACCGAGCCACTGTCTGTGTAGTGAACCACAGTCTGTGGACTGAACCACTGTGTGTGGACCGAACCACTCTCTGTGGACTGAACCACGGTCTGTGTACTGAACCACTGTCTATGTACTGAACCTGAGTCTGTGGACTGAACCACTGTCTGTTGACTGAACCACTGTCTGTGTACTGAACTACTGTCTGTGGACTGAACCCCTGTCTGTGGACCAAACGACTGTCTGTGTACTGAACCACTGTCTGTGGACCGAACCACTGTCTGTGTACTGAACCACAGTCTGTGGACTGAACCACTGTCTGTGGACTGAACCACAGCCAGTGGACTGAACCACTGTCTGTGTACTGAACCAAAGTCTGTGGATTGAACCACTGTCTATGGACTGAACCACTGTCTGTGTACTGAACCACTGTATGTGGACTAACTCACAGTTTGTGGACCGAACCACTGTCTGTGTACTGAACCGCTGTCTGTGGACAGAACCACAATTGTGGACTGAACCAATGTCTGTGTACTGAACCACTGTCTGTGTACTGAACCACTGTCTGTGTACTGAACCACTGTATGTGGACTGACCCACAGTCTGTGGACTGAACCACTGTCTGTGTACTGAAACACTGTCTGTGACCGAACCACTGTCTGTGTACTGAATCACAGTCTGTGTACTGAACCACTGTCTGTGTACTGAACTACTGTCTGTGTACTGAATAACTGTCTGTGTTCTGAACGCCTGTCTGTGGACTGAACCATTGTCTGTGGACCGAGCCACTGTCTGTGTATTGAACCACAGTCTGTGGACTGAACCACTGTATGTGGACCGAACCACTGTCTGTGGACTGAACCGCTGTCTGTGTACTGAACCACTGTCTATGTACTGAACCAGAGTTTGTGGACTGAACCACTGTCTGTGGACCGAACCACTGTCTGTGTACTGAACCACTGTCTGTGGACTGAACCACTGTCTGTGGACCAAACCACTGTCTGTGTACTGAACCACTGTCTGTGGACCGAACAACTTTCTGTGTACTGAGCCACAGTCTGTGGACTGAATCATTGTCTGTGGACTGAACCACAGCCTGTGGACTGAACCACTGTCTGTGTACTTAACCACTGTATATGGACTGACTCACAGTCTGTGGACCGAACCACTGTCTGTGTACTGAAAAACTGTCTGTGGACCGAACAAATGCCTGTGCACTGAACCACAGTCTGTGGACTAAACAACTGTCTGTGTACTGAACAACTGTCTGTGTACTGAACCACTGTCTATGTACTGAACCCCTGTCTGTGGACTGGACCACTGTCTGTGGACCGAGCCACTGTCTGTGTAGTGAACCACAGTCTGTGGACTGAACCACTGTATGTGGACCGAACCACTCTCTGTGGACTGAACCACTGTCTGTGTACTGAACCACTGTCTATGTACTGGACCAGAGTCTGTGGACTGAACCACTGTCTGTTGACTGAACCACTGTCTGTGTACTGAACCACTGTCTGTGGACTAAACCACTGTCTGTGGACCAAACCACTGTCTGTGTACTGAACCACTGTCTGTGGACCGAACCACTGTCTGTGTACTGAACCACAGTCTGTGGACTGAACCACTGTCTGTGGACTGAATCACAGCCAGTGGACTGAACCACTGTCTGTGAACTGAACCACAGTCTGTGGATTGAACCACTGTCTCTGTACTGAACCACTGTCTGTGTACTGAACCACTGTATGTGGACTAACTCACAGTTTGTGGACCGAACCACTGTCTGTGTACTGAACCACTGTCTGTGGACCGAACCACTGTCTGTGTACTGAACCACAGCCTATGGACTGAACCACTGTCTGTGTACTGAACTACTGTCTGTGTACTGAACCACTGTCTGTGTACTGAACTACTGTCTGTGTACTGAACCACTGTCTGTGTACTGAACCCCTGTCAGTGGACTGAACCACTGTCTGTGGACCGAGTCATTGTCTGTGTACTGAACCACACTTCTTGGTCTGAACCACTGAATGTGGACAGTACCACTGTCTGTGGACTGAACCACTGTCTGTGTACTGAACCACTGTCTGTGTAATAAACCACAGTCTGATGACTGAACCACGGTTTGTGTACTGAACCACTGTCTATAACCTGAACAACTGTCTGTGTACTGAACCACTGTCTGTGTACTGAACCACTGTCTGTGGACCGAACCACTATCTGTGTACTGACCCACAGTCTGTGGACTGGACCACTGTCTGTGTACTGAACCACAGTCTTCGGATTGAACCACTGTCTTTGGACTGAACCACTGTGTGTGCAGTGAACCACTGTCTGTGGACTGAACCACTGTGTGTGCAGTGAACCACAGTCTGTGGACTAAACCACTGTCTGTGTACTGAACCACTGTCTGTGTATTGAACCACAGTTTGATGATTGAACCACTGTCTGTGTACTGAACCACTGTTCGTGTACTGAACCGCTGTCTGTGTACTGAACCACTGTCTGTGAACTGAACCACTGTCTGTGTACTGAACCACTGTCTGTGTACTGAACCACTGTCTGTGAACCGAACCACTGTCTGTGTACTGAACCACAGTCTGTGGACTGGACCACTGTCTATGTACTGAACCACAGTCTGTGGACTGAACCACTGTCTGTGTACTGAACCACAGTCTTCGGATTGAACCACTGTCTGTGGACTGAACCACTGTCTGTGAACTGAACCACTGTCTGTGGACTGAACCACTGTCTTTGGACTGAACCACACTCCGTGGACTGAACCACTGTATGTGGACAGGACCACTGTCTGTGGACTGAACCACTGTCTGTGTACTGAACCACTGTCTGTGTACTGAACCACTGTCTGTGAACCGAACCACTGTCTTTGTACTGAACCACAGTCTCTGGACTGGACCACTGTCTATGTACTGAACCACAGTCTGTGGACTGAACCACTGTCTGTGTACTGAACCACAGTCTTCGGATTGAACCACTGTCTGTGTACTGAACGACTGTCTGTGTACTGAACCACTGTCTGTGTACTGAACCCCTGTCAGTGGACTGAACCACTGTCTGTGGACCGAGTCATTGTCTGTGTACTGAACCACACTTCGTGGTCTGAACCACTGAATGTGGACAGTACCACTGTCTGTGGACTGAACCACTGTCTGTGTACTGAACCACTGTCTGTGTAATAAACTACAGTCTGATGACTGAACCACTGTTTGTGTACTGAACCACTGTCTATAAACTGAACAACTGTCTGTGTACTGAACCACTGTCTGTGTACTGAACCACTGTCTGTGGACCGAACCACTATCTGTGTACTGAACCACAGTCTGTGGACTGGACCACTGTCTGTGTACTGAACCACAGTCTGTGGACTGAACCACTGTCTGTGTACTGAACCACAGTCTTCGGATTGAACCACTGTCTGTGGACTGAACCACTGTCTGTGAACTGAACCACTGTCTGTACTGAACCACTGTCATTGGACTGAACCACTGCCATTAGACTGAACCACTAACTGTGTACTTAACCACAGTCTGTGGACTGGACAACTGTCTTTGAACTGAACCACTGTCTGTGTACTGAACCACAGCCTGTGGACTGAACCACTGTCTGTGTACTGAACTACTGTCTTTGGACTGAACCACTGTCTGTGTACTGAATCACAGTCTGTGGACTGAACAACTGTTTGTGTACTGAACCACTGTCTGTGTACTGAACCACTGTTTGTGGACAGAACCACTGTCTGTCGACCGAACCACAATTGTGGACTGAACCACTGTCTGGGCACTTAACCACTGTCTGTGTACTGAGTCACTGTCTGTGTACTGAACCACTGTCTGTGTACTGAACCACTGTATGTGGACTGACCCACAGTCTGTGAACCGAACCACTGTCTGTGTACTGAAACACTGTCTGTGGACCGAACCACTGTCTGTGTAGTGAACCACAGTCTGTGGACTGAACCACTGTCTGTGTACTGAACTACTATCTGTGTACTGAACCACTGTCTGTGTACTGAACCCCTGTCTGTTGACTGAACCACTGTCTGTGGACCGAGCCACTGTCTGTGTACTGAACCACAGTCTGTGGACTGAACCACTGTATGTGGACCGAACCACAGTCTGTGGACTGAACCACTGTCTGTGTACTGAACCACTGTATATGTACTGAACCAGAGTCTGTGGACTAAACCACTGTCTATGGACCGAACCACTGTCTGTGTACTGAACCACTGTCTTTGGACTCAACGACTGTCTGTGGACCAAACCACTGAGTGTGTACTGAACCACTGTCTGTGGATCGAACCACTGTCTGTGTACTGAACCACAGTCTGTGGACTGAACCACTGTCTGTGGACTGAACCACTGTGTGTGCAGTGAACCACAGTCTGTGGAGTAAACCACTGTCTGTGTACTGAACCACTGTCTGTGTATTGAACCACAGTTTGATGACTGAACCACTGTCTGTGTACTGAACCACTGTTCGTGTACTGAACCACTGTCTGTGTACTGAACCACTGTCTGTAGACTATACCACTGTCTGTGTACTGAGCCACAGCCTGTGGACTGAACCACAGTCTGTGTACTGAACCACAGTCTGTGGACTAAACCGCTGTCTTTGGCCTGAACCACTGTCTTTTGACCGAACCACTGTCTGTGTACTGAACCACAGTCTGTAGACTGAACCACTGTCTTTGTACTCAACCACTGTCTGTGTACTGAACCACAGTCTGTGGACTGAACCACTGTCTGTGTACTGAATCACAGTCTGATGACTGGAACACTGTCTGTCTACTGAACCACTGTCTGTGTACTGAACCACTGTCTTTGGACTGAACCACTGTCTGTGTTCTGAACCACAGTCTGCTGACTGAACCACTGTCTGTACTGAACAACAGTCTATGGACTGAACCGCTGTCTGTGCACTGAACCACAGTCTGTGGACTGAACCACTGTCTGTGTACTAAACCACAGTCTGTGGACTGAACCACTGTCTGTGGACTGAACCACTATCTGTGAACTGAACCACTGTCTGTGGACTGAACCACTGTTTGTTGACTGAACCACTGTCTGTGGACCGAACAACTGTCTGTGTACTGAACCACAGTCTGTTGACTGAACCACTGTCTGTGTACTGAACCACTGTTTGTGTACTGAACCACTGTCTGTGGACTGAACCACTGTCTGTGGACCGAAACACAGTTTGTGGACTGAATCACTGTCTGTGTACTGAACCACTGTTTGTGTTCTGATCCACTGTCTGTGTACTGAACCACTGTATGTGGACTGACCCACAGTCTGTGGACCGAACCACTGCCTGTGTACTGAACCACAGTCTATGGACTGAACCACTGTCTGTGTAATGAACTACTGTTTGTGTACTGAACCATTGTCTGTGTACTGAACCACTGTTTGTGGACTGAGCCACTGTCTGTGGACCGAACCACTGACTGTGTACTGAACCGCAGTCTGTGGACTGAACCACTGTCTTTGTACTCATCCACTGTCTGTGTACTGAACCACAGTCTGATGACTGAAACACTGTCTGTCTACTGAACCACTGTCTGTGTACTGAACCACTGTCTTTGGACTGAACCACTGTCTGTGTTCTGAATCACACTCTGTTGACTGAACCACTGTCTGTGTACTGAACAACATTCTATGGACTGAACCGCTGTCTGTGCACTGAACCACAGTCTGTGGACTGAACCACTGTCTGTGTACTAAACCACAGTCTGTGGACTGAACCACTGTTTGTGGACTGAACCACTATCTGTGAACTGAACCACTGTCTGTGGACTGAACCACTGTTTCTGGACTGAACCACTGTCTGTGTACTGAACCACTGTCTGTGTACTGAACCACTGTCTGTGGACCGAACCACTGTCTGTGTACTGAACCACAGTCTATGGACTGAACCACTGTCTGTGGACCGAACCACTGTCTGTGTACTGAACCACTGTCTGTGTACTGAACCACAGTCTTTGGACTGAACCACTGTCGGTGTACTGAACCACAGTCTGTGGACTGAACCACTGTCTGTGTACTGAACCATTGTCTTTGGACTGAACCACTATCTGTGTACTGAACCACTGTCTGTGTACTGAACCACAGTCTGTGGACTAAACCACTGTCTGTGAACTGAAAAAGCTGTCTGTTTACTGAGCCACTGTCTGTGGACTGAACCACTGTCTGTGGACTGAACCACTGTCTGTGGCCTGAACCACTGTCTGTGGACCGAACCATTGTCATTGGAATAAAACACTGTCTGTTGGCTGAACAGCTGTTTATGGACTGAACCACTGTCTGTGAATTGAACCACTGTCTGTGCACTGAACCACGGGAATCAGACAAATGCACTGCCACCGGCCAACGTCTGATTGAATTTGCAGACGGTATGTTTAACACCCAAATGGTGAAGACACCTATATGAGGTGCAATATTCTCGATCTCGTATTTAGCGCAAGCGACTCTCATGTCACGAACGTTTAAGTGGGCGAAACACTCGGAACTAGCGACCATAACTGTGTTTATTTTCTGATAGAGCTTGTATTGAAAACGTCAACAAACTGCGAAAAAGTTCCTAACATTAGATTAGCTAACTTCGATGACTTAAGAGAGTCAATGACGTCAACATTTATAAACCTCGAACGAAATGTCAATCAATCGCTTAACAATTTATTGACTGCACTTGAAAATATTGAATATGAGCATATTCGACGCAAAAACAGGCGAACAGCGGTCAATCAGCCTAGGTACTGGAAAGGAGAATTGCAGCACCTGCAGTCACGAACGAAAGCCAAGCACTCGATGAAACAAAAACACCTATATGACGACGTAGCAAAAAATGGATCCATCGTCAGCACAGGGAAGGTAGAAAAATAGGAAGAAAAATACCATCGTGTCGGCCAGATTCCTCCGCAGGAGATACTAGTTGCCTTCAGCAATGGATGATACCCGTCGAAGCTAGACCGTATCAAAGAGTTGAGCAGGAGCTCTCCTCTTGGTGCGGGTTCGATTTTCGTATATCATGGCGTGTGGGGGTTAATGCTGTCGCCGTACCACATAAGAATAATAAAAATTAAGAATAAAAACATGTTGTATCCCTCCAAGTCTTCACCGCCGCATCGAGTTGAGCAAGCTCTCATCGTAGGCGGTGTCGATTCTTAAGATACCATAGTCCCTCGTCTGTTTATCACACTTTGGGGACAGCAGATGGCCTCCAGGCTAGCGGGATGGGTGATTACAAATACCTTTACGGGCTCACACTCAGTGCCGGTGGCCCTGACGTGGGTTTTGGGATGGATGCGAGTCGCCGTAACACCTCTTACTCGGAATATCATGGAAGGAATAATCGTACCGAGTTGCAGTATAATCAGTATGTATGAATTTGCAATGTAGCATTAACAGTCTGTCTGTACTTACAATGAAGTAATATCAGTCCGCCCGTACTTGCAATGTTAATAGTCAAAAGCCGCCCAAGTCGAGTTGGATAGCAATAATAATCATCACATTGAAATTATGAGTGATAATTAACAATTACCATTACACGCGACTGTGTGATTATTGTCACCAATAATGAAATTAGTAGTAGTAATTTGAATTGTGAAGAGAGCCGTGTCATGCTCCTTCCCTATAGCCCCATAGTTATAGTCTTGACATCTCCTGGGAAAGTCGTGTCGTTCTCAGGTGAAACGAGTCGCGTAGCTCAGTGCTTGTCGGGCGCGTTCTTGAACACAGTCACGGATTCAGAGCCAACTACCGCAGCTGGTAAGTTCCAAGCCCGCGAGATTGCGATCGGAAAAAAGTGTGGCGCTTTAGTCGTAGCGAAACGTGTTTCCACAAGTTTCGCCCCTTTGTTTCGGGAACGAATGTTGTGGTCCCTGTCGAAGAGGCCAACAGGGCTCACGTTGTTGAATCCTTTCAGGTATTTGAAGGTTCAATGTACTGGTCCCTCAGCCTTCGTTGCTCAAGGGTAATGAGGCCAAGCTCTTTCAGCCTATCCTCGCAGCTGTGGTGGCGTAGATGCGGGATGAGCTTAGTAGCACGATGCTGGATTCGTTCCAGTTTGGTTATGTCCCCCTCATGTGTGGAGACCAGAGTTGTACTGCATGCTTGAGGTGGGGACGGACGAGGGACGTGTACAATGGCAATACAATGTCCTTCATTTTGCATAGGAAGTTACGGGAGATGTAACCAGGTTACGATTAGCTATCCTGTAACTTTTTCTGACCTGAGTATCCCATTTCAAGTCTTTCGAAATTGGGACGCCCAAGTCTATCTGCTGGTCAACAGTTGCAAGATCGCTTCCTGCCATCATGTGGTTGAAGTGGGCATTACGACACCCCATGTCCATAACTGTACATTTTGCAACATTGAAGGGCATCTGCCACGCTTCCGATCATTGGACGAGTTTTTCAAGATCTTGTTGAATCTGAACTTCATAAACTTGTTGTGGAAGTTTCTGGATAAAGAGCCAGGGACTCTATTGCCTTTCTTGTAGCTAGCTTCCACTTGGTTTTTCCACTTGAAATCTTTGGTGATTAATATTCCAAGGTCCCGTTGTTGGTCTACGTTAGTCATATGCTGGTCTGTCATTACGTAAGCAGAATTTCGAATTTGTGATCCAATGTGCAAAACAGTGCATTTTTCAATATTAAAGTTCATTTGACATTTATCAGACCAGTCCGCTAGTTCATTAGAATCCCTTTATGTAGTTATACGATCTCGCTCACAGTCCGTTTTGTAGCAGAGTTTAGTGTCGTCAGCAAATTTTGAGAACTTGCTGACGATGTCGGCGTCGAGATCATTTATGAAGATTATAAAGAGAATGGGCCCATGAACACTGCCCTGTGATACTCCTGATTTTACCGTAGCCCACTGACTTTTTCCTTGACCGATACAGACACGTTGCTTGCGGCCCGTGAGCTGATTTTGGAGCCACCTGGTTACATTTACAGTTATACCAAGCGCCTCCACCTTCCTTGGTATGCGTTCATGGGGACCTTATAAAACGCTTATTGGAAGTTAAGATAAATAAAGTCAATAGGTCTGATTTCATCGTTTATCTCGGTGACCTCATTGAATAAATCCAGGAGATTGGACAGGCAGCTAAGTTTGCTTCTGAAGTCATGTTTTTTTTTGACTAGGTGGTTTCTCTAGAGGTAACATGTTATGCCTATTTTTTATCAATCTTTCCAAGCTTTTGCTGACCACAGATGTGAGACTGATTGGTCTATAATTTCCTGTGATGTTTGCGTTTTCCAGTCTCCTGGAATAATTCCAGTAGTTATAGACCTGTTAAAGATCACTTACGATTTTGGAGAGGTTTCATAACATTCTCGGATGAAGGTTATCTGGTCCTGTAGTTTTGTAAATATTTAGTTGGCTGAGTTGTGCCTCTACTTCACCAACGGGGAACTTAATATTTTCCAACGGTCGCCTTTTCCAAGCAGTTCGACTTCTGGAATATTATTAATATTGTCATCTGTAAAGACGGTTACAAAGTATTCGTTGAGTATAATAGACATGTCGGCATCGAATGACTTTAGATCACCTGCACGGTTTCGTAGAGGGCCAACGCTGTCACGAACAACACGTCTCTCATTCACATATGCATAGAATTCATCTCTTGGCGCTTCTGACCACTCTTTTTGCTCTTCTACCTGCTCGCGCTTGTTGGATTGATTTGGTGAACTTGGTACAATGTTTGTTGGCTAGCAATTGCATCTTGAACTTTATTATTCAACCAAGGGGGATTGCTTATCTGTATTTTCTTCTCCGGGATGTATCGCTTGCTTACTTGCACATAGCATTCATCAGCGGTCTTGCCTTCGAACGGGTACTCAAAGCCTATTTATGTCATTTTGTCCTTCAAGTCATTAAAATTGGCTCTCCGAAAATTGTAGTTATACCTTACTGATTCTCGAATTGTTCGGTTTGCCGTGATTTGTAATTCAATAGTATGGTGATCATCTATTTCTGTTTAACTGTTTCCAGTTCAACTAGTTGTTCTTCAGTTGACAGAACAAGGTCCAAAATATAATGCTCTCTGGTTGGTTCTTCTAATACTGTTTTAGGTTGTTATTATTGACGAGTTGTATCAACCTGCCGCCCCGTAATGCAGCTTCCAGTGTTGTCCGATTGATGTCAGATAGGATGAAGTCCCCCATCAAGATACTCTCCTGGAATGAAGAAATTATATTGTCCAGTTCGTCAAAGAAAACGTCTTCTTCACCTACTCATTCTTAGATTTCGTTATTACTAGTACAATTTTCAGTATTATCCCATCAGAAGGCATAATGTCGACCTGGATTACCTCATAAGATGTTGCTATTGCTCTGCGAAGTATTGGACGAAGGGTTTCTTTGACATAAAGCACTGACCCTCCCCCTCTCTTGCTTGGAGAAGGTTTATCTAAGCTGAAGGTCCTGAGTCCTTCAAGTTCTATTTCTGCCTGAAAATTCCGGTCATTCATGCCCAGCAACGATTCGATAGATTGAAGAATAGTAGTGCAGAGGGAGCCAAAGTGTGATGCTAGCTTGTTATGTATATTTCGACCGGTTTGTCTTGGGTCGGGATCACAATTTACTAATAGAATTGTATCACGTTTGTATTAAAATGATATTTGAGAGGATGAATCATGGTTACCTAATGCAGGTGGGAGAAAAATTCGAATTTTGTACAGCGTTACTGTACGTAAGGCTTTATTCTGTATTCTTCGTAGGAGAGGGGATTATGTGCATGGAAGCAAGGTGATGGAACCATGCAGCGTTTGCATAGGAAATGATGGGTCAGAGAAATTTATCGAAAAAGGTTGTTTTCCGATTTCATGGAGTGTCTGTAGGTGCAGTGTTCGCTGTTATAGGGTGTTAATAATGGGAGGGATGACTTGCTTGCGGACGTATATATTCTGTTATCCAGTAGCCAGACTTAGAGAGAGTTCTAGAAAAATTGGTGGTGTGCTGCTGCGGTCTCTTGTTTGTGCTGTTGTACGATGTTGCGCTGTGTTGTTATGGGCAGGTCGTGCCTAAAGTCATTGAAGAGTGAATGATGGGAGAGGACGGAGCTCTAGGGATGACCGATGGGGAAGTGGTATGTTCTTGACGCTTGTCAGATATGAAATTAACAGGAATGGCCTGAAATTAACAGGCCATGCATGTCTTGTCGGTTGGATTGGTGTGTGGGCCGTGTATTCTGTTTTTTGAGGATTTGTTATGGAACCGTGTCAAATGACTTACTAATGGCGATGACGTATACCAGGGTGCAATACGATATATTGTTTTTTTTTCGTTGAGACCGTTGTGGATGGTCTGGTTGAGGTGGGCGATCAATATGGGTGTGGAGTGTTGAGTCAGAAAATCGTGTTGAGTAAAGTGGGATGTGGGCATTAATTTAGTTTGTTACCAGTCTCTCCAAAATGTTAGAGGGATTTAGAAGGAGAGAAACGTGTCTGTATGAGGCTGGTTCTGTGGAGGTTTTGTTGAGTTTAGGATGGGTATGATTTTAGCTTGATTTCAGGTGTTGGGTATGGTGTTGTGTAGAATAGAGAGGTTAAAAATGTCTGTGAGAGTCCTGAAGACCTGCAGACCTGAGGGTTGAAGATGCCGTCAGAGCCCGTAACTGTACAGTTTTGATCTAGCTGATGGCGGCTATGATCAGGCTGGTGTACAAGGAGGGTCAAGGTTGTGGTCAATCCATTGTTGGTGTGACTGCTTGAGTATCATTATATTGTTTTGTCAGGATTATGCGCGGTAAGTTGTACGTGATGGGTGATAGGATTGCCAAATGTGTATCGATATAAGGTGAGTTTTTAATGTTGAGGCTCAGAATACGATTCCATATATTGTAGGGTGAAGTTTGGAAGGTGGTGTTTGCCAGTACATCCCATCACAAATTCGTCTGTTGCTCACGAATTTCTGCCTTAATTCAAAGTTAGGGTTTGAATCTGTATGATGTTGTCATTGGTTGAGGGTCAATAACGGTGCAATGTTCCTTCTCACTTGTAGTTACGAAAGGTGTGAGGGGCTTGTTGTTGATTTGGGATCGAAATTGATTATTCATGACTGATGGGGGCCGATCAAAGGATATGTTTTAGTGAAACGCTCATTGACAGTTTTCAGCGAGATTTGGAGAGAAGAAGGAGACATCAGGAAAGGTCTGTTAAGCGTTTGGATTGAATGTTTTACGAGTGGTTGTGTCTAGACTGTTTAATGCTTTATAAATGATTTGCTTCACTTCTCTACATCATTTCATAGTCAGTAGCATGCCGTCAAATGGTGAAGAAGTCGGGCAAGCAACAAGCCAAGGCCAAAGCGAGTATCGCAACATGAAGTAAAACGAGCTGTATTTACCTTGAGGAAGGAATCGAAGGTTTAGCCCTACAATATCTGAAAGACAGCCTCATAGTGACCTTGCCTTATATTAGCACAGATATAAACACCTCCACAGCAAGTGAAAATTTTCCAGAGATCTGAAAGCATGCAATCATAGAAGCAATTCATAAATCTGGGGACAAGAATGAACTATCCAACTTTACACCAATCAGTCTTCTGCCTGTCCTATCCAAGATTCTAGAGAAGATAATATCTATCCAATTGATTAATTACCTCGAATCAAACAAACTGTTCAATGCCTGCCAGTATGCTTATCGGTGAAAATAGTCGACAGAATACGAACTTATGAGCATCACTGAAGACCTGTACAAAAACTTTAATGAAGGGCAGACTTCTCGAAATCATTCGACAGTGTAAGCCACTATTCTTTTTGGCAAACTCCGCAACATCGGAATAGAACCTACTTGGTTCGAAAGTTATCTGATGAATCGTCAACAATCAGTTAAACTCGATAAAGCAACAATGTCAAATTCGGTCACGGTTGCCTTTGGGGTCCCTCAAGGTTCGATACTTGTCCCTTTGTTGTTCCCAGCTTTTGTAAATGACATCGACTGTAAAATAATAAAAAAGCAAGCGAAAATGGTAATGTACGCCGATGATGTTCAAATATTGCTTTAAAAAAAAAAAGGCAGATCTGAATGCGCTGAAAGACGACGCTGAGACAGCCGTAACTAATCTGAAATCTAGGTATGATAAAAATGGACTCAAACTCAACTCTGGAAAAACAAAAAGCATCTTGTTCGGCACAAACTCGAAAAGAAAACAGGTCCAATGGATTTCTCTATCAGGATAGGCAAATCTGATATTCCTGTTGAAGATAAAGTTATAAATCTGGGAGTATGGTTTGATCCCGATGTTTCCTTCAAACACCACGTAACTACTCCATGTACCAAGTTGAATGAAACACTTTTGTTCCTTAACTCCGCAAAAAAAGAATTGGATTTCAAATCAGGATTATTGATTGTCAACGCTTTAGTATTTTCTCACGTTAACTACTGTCTTTCAATTTTGGGGGAAATGCACCGTAACTCAAAGAGAGAAAGGGCAACGTTGTATTAACTTTGCGGCAAGAACAACATGCGATGGTAACCACAGAAAACGAGACCACGTAAGTCCTCTCCTCGAAAAATTACAATGGCTCAATATCGACAACAAACTTTCACTCCATTAGTTGATCATAATTCATGAAGATCTTCTAGAAAAACATTCACCCGACAGCTAAAGGCACATATATTCTCGAGGCGAAAAGAACAATCGATTCACAAGAAATAATGATACTCTGCACGTGGAACACAGGAAAACAGAAACTACCTGTCGAGCCTTTTTAGATCACTGGACCTAAATCCTGGAACAGCCTCCAACAAGCCTCAAGAACCTTGAATCCAACACGTCCTTCAAGAATAGACTTAGTGAACATCTATTGACCGATCAGTTCAAAACTGAACCTTTGCCAACAAACACAAGCTACATGCATAATACCAGTCACCAGAAAATGCATTCTGTTCTTGAGCATGTCCGAAACCACCACCACCCAACTTTCAACATTGAGACCCCAAGAAATCGTTTTTACTCTGACGATACTTATGTTTCTATGTTGCGTCCGGTCACAATTGTCTTTGCCAATTACCATAAGTGTTAACTATCGTTTTGTGTAATTCTATGTTTTAAATGTTCCAGTCGTTTTAGTATAATTAAAATACGAACTCATTCTTTAAGAGGAACGATAGGTAGCTTCTAACTTTGACAGAGATTAACTCGATTTTAATATCATTCATTGAATTATTTCTAACAATTACCGTACCATTTTTGATGATACAATCATTGCATTATAAGCTAATATTTTGCTTTGCCTTCTATAACAGAAATATATTCACGACTTGTGTACTCCAGCATTGTATTATTCTGATTTTTTATCATTTAATAATTTCCAATAGCGGTCATGAAGTGTGTATATTGTATATTCAGTTGTTTGGTATGTATTTTATGAAGACTTTTTTGTATAACTCATGTCGCCTATTTACCCCATCATTATTAATACAATGGTTTAGACCCATCTTTACAATATGCTAGCGCCTTTCGATTTCCCAAGCCTAATATTGTATTTTGAGGAGAACAAAAATATGTTCTGGAAAGAGGTGAAGAGGGTGAGAAAGGGAGAGACCGGAAAGGAGGAAGTCGTGAAAGATAAAAACGGCCAGTTGTTATTGGAAAGTGGTAATGTACGGAAGAGGTGGGCCGAGTATTTTGATGAGTTGTTGAATGTCGAGGATGACAGAGAGAGGCTGACATTGTTGCTGTGGGTGGTGGTGCTCGGATGCCAGTTTTGGGAGAAAGACTTGTTGCGGACATTACCAGGGAAGAGGTACAGGAGGCGGTGGACTTGATGAAAGCAGGGAAAGCCCCTGGTTTGGATGGAGTTGCGACCGAGTGCCTGAAGAAGGGGGGCGTAACGATCGTTGAATGGTTGGTGAAGTTACTGAACTTGTGTTTTGCGGCAGGCGTGGTACCGAGTGAGTGGTGCAGTGCCTGCATTGTTCCGCTATATAAGGGCAGAGGAGATGAAAATGAATGCTAGAACTTGAGAGGTATCAGTCTGTTATGTGTGGTTGGTAAGTTGTACGGGAGAGTGCTGATCAAAAGGATTAGAGACTGTACGGACTGCACAATTGGAGAGGAACAGTGTGGCTTTAGGAGTTGTCGAGGGTTTACCGATCAGATTTTTGCAGTGAGACAGGTATGTGAGAAGAACCTTGTTAAAGGAAAGGATGTGTTCCGGGCTTTCATGGATCTGGAGAAGACATACGACAGAATTGACATGGAAGCGCTGTGGAGGGTGTTGCGTTTGTAAGGAGAGGGCGGACATCTGCTGAAATCAGTGCAGAGTTTCTATGCTGACAGCCGAGCATGTGTCAGAGTGGGGAGCGAGGTGAGTGATTGGTTCACAGTGAAAGTGGGGCTGAGACAAGGCTGCGTGATGTCTCCCTGGCTGTTCAACCTCTATATGGATGGAATGGTCAGGGAGATGAACGCGAGTGTGCTGGCTCCTGGCTTGGAACTGTTGAACTGTTGGAAGCGAATGGGCGGAGTTGGCAGTTGAGCCAGTTGCTATTTGCTTATGATACGGCCCTGGTTGCGGATTCGGAGGAGAAGCTGTGTTGGCTAGTGTCTGAGTTTGGTAGAGTGTGTGAGAGGAGGAAGCTACGAGTGAACGTGGGTAGGAGTAAAGTAATGAGATGCTCGAGGACTGTCGATGCGAGCAAAATTAGTGTCACCCTAAATGGAGAGTTCTTGGAGGAAGTTCAGTGATTTAAGTATCTGGGCTCCCATGTGGAGAAAACTGAACTAGTGGAAACTGAAGTGAAGGCGCGAGTGAAGGAGGGATGTAGAGTATTGGGTGCACTAAAGAGTGTAATGAGCTGTAGGACGTTGGGGATGGAAGCAGCGAGAGGGCTGTATGAGGGTGTTGTTGTCCCAACTGTACTCTACGGAGCTGAGGCTTGGGGGGTGAGAGCAGAGGAGAGAAGAAGGTTGAATGTTTTCGAGATGAAGTGTTTGAGGATCATGGCTGGAGTAACGCTGAGAGACCGGATCACCAACGACGTGGTTCGGATCAGAACAGGGATGGTGAAGAAGTTGGAGAACAGAGTGGATTCGCGTGTACTGAGATGGTTCGGGCACATGGATGAAGGGAAATTGGTGAAAAGAGTGATGAATGCGAAGGCGAGTGGTCGCAGGCCTAGAGGTAGACCGAAGTTTGGGTGGATGGATGGTCTGAAGCAGGCGTTGGGAAGGAGAGACATGAATGTGGAGGTGGCGAGAGAGCGTGCAATGAACAGGC
>SDVV010009091.1:0-16876 GCA_016164225.1 Gammarus roeselii
ACATATATATATGTATATATACTGCACCATTTAAAGATATCGCAGGGGCGATCCCCGGCACCGAGTGGGGAGTATGACGATTGTAGATGATGTTACCCTAACGTTTTGTTCCGCTTGTCCCCTTAAAGTGGGGTGGTCAGCGGGTGTATAAACATGTTCTTTTCTGTGCTGGCTAATAATAGAACACTTCAGACGGGAATGTGGTGCTATCGACTGTAATAATGGACAATGGAAGGCCATTGCAAGAGGATATCGTGTCTAACACCTCTATGTAACCTTAGAACTATTTTGACTACTCCCGTCTCAATGTATCGAGTTGAAGCGCCTGCCACCACAAGAATATCCTTATTAGAGAGAAACAATGGTCGATGATGTGTAATCTTGACCATTTGATTATTGGTTGCGGCCATTCACTCATCGAAGTTTGCTTTGGAACTATGGGTATTCTTGCGCACTAACTACGGACTTCAATGAAGTCACTTATTTCTTCGTCTATCGTTGGATACCAACCACACTGAGGAACGCGTCTTACATTTCATTGCTGGCAAACGGGATGATTAATGTGTAACAGTTTAAATGATTTCTGTCGATAACATTGAGGAATTACTACCCTGATGCCGTACATGATAAGGTTAGTGTGTAATGACGACTCTTCGCTCGCTGAAAAGGTTATATGGCATCGTTAAACAATCACTTGTCTAATTTGATTTGCCACGTATGTGAATAATTGAATAATTGTGCTGGCTCAACCGTAGGCTTGCATTGCCATTGATTGGCGTAGCGTTTTCGCACACCCCTGACGTTTTAACAAGTTTTTTGTGATCGGTGCGTGTTTGAAACTTACCGCACAGTAAATATTCACCGAATACTTAGCAGCTTTCTCTTCCAAACATTACAGTCAGTGCCTCTTTGTCAATTGTGGCAGCTATCCCTTTATTGCTTGCGTCTGTCTCGATTGCAGTTTCGAGGGTGGGCCAAATAATTGCAGTATTTTATTGCAAAAAAAAAATGTATCATTACGAAGCAAACTTGATGTTTTTCTGAGTAAAGCGTGCAGTGGGGAAAATGCACTAATAAAACATGGTGTGAACCCACTTTAATATGTACACAATTGCACGTAACCCTGAACTTCTTCAACATTAGAGGGATAAGTGCCTCTAAAAGGGCGTCAACTTTATGAGGCATGGTCGCAATCCCTTTTTGAAGAACACGTGACCCCAAGGAGCCCGTCTGAATCATGTAGGCTATAGCGTGACCCCAAAGAGCCAGCCTGAAACATGTAGGCTGTAGCGTGACCCCATGGAGCCCGTCTGAATCATGTAGGCTGTAGCGTGACCCCGAGGAGCCCGTCTGAATAATGTAGGCTGTAGCGTGAGCGGCTGCAAAAATCGTTATCTGCGGGATAGGAAAAGGAAACGTGGGAAGAGTCGAGAGGGAAAAATCTTTTTGATGAAAGATATATTAAAAACCAGTGACGTGGACTGCAGTGTTACAGAGTCTTTTGATACCTACCTAATTGTGTATGTGCTGTTTGTAATGTTCATGCTATTTCACGTAACTACGATGAAATGTTCGGCGAAGTAACAGTTCAACGTGTTGAAGTTTCCACTTGTTTATTAGGGTGGATGGATGATTATTCATTTTATAGATCATTAACACTTCATTTTAGTATGTTATTATTTCTTATTTCGTACGCTCTATTATTTATCTGTGCCTTTTTTTCATGGTGATCAATTTTGGATTAGTTATACAATTATGTATCGTTAAACGCTCGTAGGAGCCCTAGGTTGACTATGCGGCGTGTTAGTTAGTCTAGTCCAACCTACGGTGGGAGAAATTGCGCTCTCCCGGGCGCAAAATAATTGTTCGAGCACAGCTAGTCGTTTTGATGGCTAAATGGGGAAATAATGTTGATGTTGATCTCAGAGAGTGGAAGTCTTGAATGACACTGTGCGTGGAGATGACGAGGCGAGTCGAGGCAGGTTGAGGCGAGTGGAGACGAGTCGACTGGTGAGGCGACGAGTCGAGACGAACCGAGGCTGGTTGAGATTAGGTGACCCGGGAATGAGGGGTACTCGTGTGACCCGCGGGACTCGAGGGACCCGGGGGTTTCGGGAACCCGGGGGACTTGGAAGACCAAGAGGATTTGTGGGGGACTCACTTGGACCCTTTCAAGGCCCTTCGGGGCACCTTTGAGACCAGTTTCAACGATATTATCTGTACGCACTGGCGCTCGTGCATATTACTCTTGGAGTTTTGAGTGTTTGGAAGCGGGGATTCGTTTCGTCTGAGTCTTTATATTACCTGAATAAATAAATTGTACTCTCCTAAACTGGACCACGTAGCTGTAAACATTGTGTTGCGTTGCTGTCGGAGCTGACTTTATCCGTGTAGCCGTAAACCTTGTACCAGTCGCAACGACGATACCTGTGCACACTAGCGTGCGTACATGTTACTCTTGAAGTTCTAAATGAATGAAGGCGGGGATTCGTTTCGTCTGGGTCTTACCTTGATAAATAAAGTGTACTATAATCGACCTCGACCGCGTAGCGTTCTAGGTCGTGTTGCGTTGCTGTCGGAGCTGACTTTGTCCGTGTAGCCGTAAACCTTGCACCAGTCTCGACGTTGCTACCTGTACGCACTGGCGTGCGTACATATTACTCCTGGAGTTTTAAATGATTGGAAGTGGAGATCCGTCTCTTCTAAGCGTTTTTCTTGTGCGCAACAGCGTGCGTCTGACACTTCTAAAATTTTCATTTTTTTCCAACTTTAACAGCTTTTTTTTTCCCGCACACCGAGGCGTGCGAGCCTACTGGAATCCATGATCATCGAGCCCTACGGGGGAGCCTTTTATGACTCGCGTTGAGGCTCTGGTGGAAATGAGAATCAAATGAAATAAAATCAAATCCACTTCTTTATGTTCACTGCCTCAAATGTTCTACCATGCCTTCTGATGTTATTGATATTATTACAACTAACAAAACTCTTAGATTGAATACATGATAAACATTCAAATAATCTTCGGATAGTGACAATCATGTTTCAGTTACTCTGTTTATGTTTGGAACCTTTTTTTTTGTAATTTTTCAAAACTTTTTTGCTTCAATGCATTAATTACTTTGTAGCTATGCCAGTTCTCATATCTTACTTATATTGATGTATTTCTAATATATTAATATTGTCTCCGTCAGGAGACTCCTGCGAGACATTAGCTACATAAAACGTGCCTCGCATTTAAACATCGAAATACTGGAATAGTAACAGCTTCTCCGTTGACCTACTATCAAATAAAATGGTGTTCAAGTTGATGGTATCTTCTATGTTTCGCATGAGGTAATTTTAACTGACGACGTCTGGGTTGGAAGTAACAAGATTTCGTCCCTTCCAAAGCCTTGCAAACAGGCCACTCTATGCTAACCTACACTTTGGAATATCTTTAATCTACAATCTGCACACCTTATGCCTTGCATTACCGTTTTCTATCTTTACTTTATTTTAGCGACTTTCCCTTCCGCGCAAAACTGATTCCTTAGTTCTTGAAGCATATTCCGCCAGAACAACCCCCCTTCCCCCCGCACCACCCCTCAAAAAATATGTTGCGCGCTCAGTTTTATGTGAAAATTTGTGTTCCTTTTTTTCCTTGCTCATCCTCCTTATCCAACTTGTCGTCCTTCGGTATGACCAAAGCGTCTTGAATGTAGGGACCAATGGTGACTTGTGGCACCACTAATGCGGCGTCTGGCGCCCGCAGAACATCGACTCCACCGCACTAGAAATTGTGGTCACTCTAAACTAATTGTCCCTCTTATCTCCTCCCCCCCTCCACTGTTTCTTTGTTTATTTTGGTTAGGACAGTTTTGTGACCTCTCCTTATAAACGATAGTAACCTGAGCATGCCGAGAGACGAGGCAATCCCAGAGCCGAACGATCAATGGCAGCAGGCACTGGGTGCTGGTTTGACGCTGGCTGCCGGAAGGACATAGACTCTAGTGCACTAGAAAGCCATGGCTCTCTAATCTTATCTCCCCCCCCCCCACTTCCCTTGCGCAGTGCTGTCGAAGGGTCAGGTGACGAGCAAGTACTACCGGTTCCTGACCCGTGACGGAGGCTGGGTGTGGCTGCAGAGCTGCGCCACCATCGTCCACAACTCTCGCTCCTCTCGCCCACACTGCATCGTGTCTGTCAACTACGTTCTCAGGTGGGCAGAAAACACCAGCCGATCAACTATAGAAGTTAGAGAATGTACGTGTTTGTCGGACTCTGGGAGTAATAAATAAGGACGAAATTTTTGAGGCAGTGTTCTTAATTGCCGGAAAACTACATCTTATTACATTTCGACTGAAATAAAGCGTCTAACAGACTTCAAAAATTATTCCTCAACGCCAAAAGTAATGCTCGTAGCATCTTAATCATTATTTGATCAGATTGGATAAGGTGAGAACCTAATTTGAATCACTACCGCACAGAATCTTGCCCTTGTTGGGCCAAACGTCATAGCAGAGACAATAAATTACAATAAGACGCACAGGTTCTGTGCATGTAATTTACTCATCGAATTTGGTGGCTACACAAGATGACAGCGCCAGCCACCTTACTGAACACAAGCCAATATTATCCAGCCCTTCCCGTCAAGGCATCTGTTAGGTTCAAGGGCCGCACGAGTCACGGCCCAACGGGAGGAATGAACATAACGCCCTCGTTCCCCTTCAGTCTCCCCTCTTCTTTACCCTTTACTATCTCTCATTTGCTTCCCCATCCTGAATTTACCTCACTATTATTTACTTCATTTGCATTTAATGGTAACTTCACATTTCCTTACCCTATTTGAAGCTCCCTCTTATCAACTCTACCAATAGTCAATGTGCACCGGTCACACATTTTTCCGTTTCGGGTAGCTAATAACAGCCAAGTTGCGCGTAATGTTTCATGCAACCTTTTCTAGGAGTCCTTGTTCTTTCCATCGTTGCTGTTTTTTTCGTGAGACTCATGCATGGGAGCCCTGTTTCCTGTCTCTTCTTTACCTTCCCTGTGGAACGTTGTTGTGTCGTATCGCCCTCGGCACCTTAAGAGAGACCGTGAATCCTTGGTGCTCTGGAACAGGGTAGGATGACTGTTAATCCTCCTTGTTGTAGCTCTATGAGTGTTGGTGCCACATGACTTCAACACATTAGGAGTTCCTGTACCTCATGTGCCCCCCCCCCCCGTATACCTTGGACATCCGTAACGTTGAGAACAATAACTTAGCGTAGTAGTGAAGCAACCTTTCCTAATTCAAAAATGTAGTCAACTTGATGCAGCACTCGTTGCCGTTTGACGTTCGGCGCCAAAAGGACGCAGACTCCAGAGTGCTAGAAAGCCTAGTCACTCTGATGTAATATCTCTAACTTATCACCTCCTCCCCTTGACCACTCTCCCACTAGTCGTTGTACACCGGTTCTAAATTTTATATTTTTGGTTTTTAATAACCGCCAAGTTGTTTTCTTTCATGCAACCGTTTTCTCCACTTCTAATTTTCTTGGTTCCATTCTTGGTATTCTCTTGCGTGTTATTTCCTGCTCGAGTGCAGATCTCATGCATGGAATTCCCCGTCCTGCCTCTTCTTCATCTTCCCCTTAAAGGGACTGAGTGGCAAGAGCCACCGGAACCTCAAGGACGACTCCGATTTTTGTAGCTCTGGAGCAGGGTAGGTCAATGAGAACGTTTCTTGCTGCCACCCGGGAGTGCTTATACCTACTAGCCTCAGCACCTAAAGAGTTACTGTACCTCCTGTGGCACCTGTGCATACTTTTCACCTTCGCAGCGTAAAGGATAATGACTCGACCAATCCGTAAACCAATTTACTCCTATCTTACCTACCTGTTCATATTTGTAATACCCTGTGGCAGTGACCAAGACTGGGATCTCTCTAAAGTTCTCTGTTCATATTTGTAATACCCTCTGGCAGTGACCAAGACTCGGATCTCTCTAAAGTTCTCTGTTCATATTTGTAATACCCTCTGGCAGTGACCAAGACTGGGATCTCTAAAGTTCTCTGTTCATATTTGTAATACCCTCTGGCAGTGACCAAGACTCGGATCTCTCTAAAGTTCTCTGTAGTGGCTGCCAAGTGCGGTGGACGTACATTGTTTCCATGGGAGAAAGTACTGTAACGCCTGTAGTGGCGGCCAAGTGCGGTGGACTTGCTGAAATGTAGGGAAAGGAGTAAAGATCCGTGTCTTAGCAGATATGGTCTTTGATAATACAATAACAAAATAACCCATGGTGATTGATTAGTTCGTTAACTACCCCTTAGGTTCATTTCACAGGGCGCTTCGAAACTGATCAATCCAAACCACCCAGCTTTCGCTTTGTGTTGTACTTTATTATCTTTGGTCATAGTATCATTTCGTTATATTTAACTGCTCTGTTGGGAGCCACCACAATTGTAGTGGCTCCTAAGGCACCGGGCTTATCACGACCTCTGATGACAACAACCAAGGTATAGCGCCGGTTCCCCCTCTTGGTTGGCTAGTTCACCGAATCACGAACAGACGCTGATGAGTAAAATAAAATTCACGAATCAAGTAGTACGATCAAGTCACGTTGTAAATCCTGCACATTGCAGTATTCTAAGGCTGTGTTCTAATGTTACCCCATTTTTCATTCTAAAAGAAAATGAAATTTTCCCAATAATTTTCACAATTTTTAAATCTAAAATTAAACTTTTATTAAAATCTTAGCTAATGCTCTAATCCAATGAAATATTCTAAAGCCGCTTGCCCACTTAATGCAAGTTTTAATTTAGAGCCCTTGTTCTGATCATATTTTCTGTTCTAATTATGTCCTCTGTTTGAATCTAGTTCCTCTTCATCTCCATCACGCTGTTTTAACCCATCGTCATCAAGGTCATAGCTTAGAGGAGCCCTTGTTCATGTCGTCTGTTTAAATCTAATACCTTGTTCAAATCCATTGAGACATGAATTCCAGGCATCTGAAAGCTTGGGCACTTCAATATAATCCACTGCCCTTTTCTAATTCATCACGCTGCTTATATCCACTACCCTGTTGTAATCCATTGCCCTGTTCTAATCCATCACGCTGCTTTAATCCACTGCCCTGTTCTAATCCATCACGCTGCTTCAATACACTGCTCTGTTCTAATTCATCGTGCTGCTTTATTCCACTACTCTGTTCTAATCCATCACGCTGCTTTAATCCATCGCCCTGTTCTAATCCATCACGCTGTTTTAATACACTGCTCTCTTCTAATCCATCACGCTGCTTCAATCCATCGCCCTGTTTTAATCCATTACTCAATTTTAATTCACTGCCCTGTTCTAATCTATCACGCTGCTTTAATCCACTGCCCTGTTCTAGTCCATCACGCTGCTTTAATCCATCATGCTGCGGCTTTAATCCATTGCCCTGTTCTAATCCGTTATGCTGTTTTAGTCCATCGCCTTGTTCTTATCCATCACGCTGTTTTAGTCCATCGCCTGTTTTAATTTGTTATATCTATCTGCTCTCCTCAGTGATGTGGAGGTGCGCAACAACTACCTCTGCTGGGAGCAGCTCGGCGGCGGCCGCAGTGATGAGTCCTGGACTGACGCCCTCCGTACCTCTTCCTCCTCTGCGGCACCCAACGGACGCAGCAAAAGCGGCCGACCGTCACCACACCACAGCCCTCTGCCTCTCACTGGGGGGAGCATGGAGCAGTCCTCACACATGGACACCTTGTCCTCGCCGACGGTGGTAGCCTCGGCTGGTAACCCTCCAGCTGCTGCCGCTGTAGTGGGTATGGACAGCAGTGGGGCTGGAGGGGTCCCCTTCAATAACGGTCATGGAGGGGTAAATGGGGGAGGCGGCCTACCAAGCAGCTACCAAGGCATAATGAGCACCGCTAGCAGTGCAGGTGTTCCATCCGTGTACCCAGGTTCCTGCTACCCGCTGTCCCACCCTCTCTATGACCCGTACGACGACCCCCGATACAACAACGTATCCTCTTCTCTCTCCCCCCATCTTTACAACCCCGCTGCTGCGGCGGCTGCATCAGCATCCCTCAATGTGTCAATGAGCTATCCTCTGGCAGGAGCCCCCGCGCCCTCACTACCCATCGCCAACTCTTCCCTCTGCTCGTCCCTCTACGACGAAGGTCGCCCCTGGAGTCAGGGATCAGGTTCGTCCAGCGCCTCGGAGGACCTGAGGTACGACTACCCCGGGGTGATCCACCACAACCCACAGTCCTCGTCTTCATCTTCTGCCAGTCCTCTAATAGCTAATGGGACAGCAACGGCTCATGTCAACACAGGCCAGCATCACCTACAGTCAACGCAAAGCCTTAATCATCCACATCATCACCATCATCATCCTGGGGATCATCATCAACAACTGCATCACAGTCAACACCAACATAATAACAACAATAGTAATAATAATAATAATAATACGATATCTAGTGCCTTAAATAACGCTTTTGCGTCCTCTCCTGCTCTTTATAATTTAGATTATTTTTCCTACGATAAATATTACATGGGCGACAAAGGCGTACATAATAAACATTTATACAGCGATAAGGTAATACACTGCGACAGCGATAAAGCAACGCAGCACTACGACGCCAGAACGCCACCTCTTATGCACAACTCCTACCACCATCAGCAACAACACCAGATGCATCATCACAGCCACCATCAACAACATCAACTCCAGCAGCAGTACAGTTCCTCTGAGCGCGCTGACAGTATCCTGTCCACGTCAAGCGAATCCAGCCCCATCCACCTCCCCAAAACATTAGATGGTTCCACTGTGATGCACGACCACCAGGGGGGAACGGCTGCCTCGTCGGCACTAGAAGATCGTGGTGGAGATGGAAGAAACAGTATCGAGAGTTCAGTAGTGGCAACTAGTAGTGGTAACAGTAGTAGTTGTTGTTTGCAAGATGGCTATGGGAACGGTTTCCCTACTAACGGCGATGGCCATCACATCCACCAACCGCAGCAAGTCTCTTCAGTTATAACTGTGTCTCAATCAACAAGAACGAGTGTCGTAAGTGGAGCTGAACAATCTGTTAGTAATAGTAGCAGGAATAGTAACGACAATGTTGCCGTCACAGCACCATTAGAACCTCATCACCACCAGCAGCAGAAGCCGACTAGCAATAGCGACAACAGCCATGCTAGCTACACCAGTCAGTCTGTTTGCGGCGCCATGGAACTGTCTAGGGAACCAGGCGTTTATGGCGATGATCCCAGCGGCATTCAGAGCAGAACATCTTCAGTCGTACAATCGACGTCGCTAACCGTCGATCAGAGATCGACAACTGTTTCAGGTCGTCTGCCTGTCTCGACGGAGTGTGCTGAAGACGGCAGCCTAAGCACCAACCTTCGTGGCAGCAGCTGCGAGAGTACTGAGGGCCTCATCAACACCGCCAGCCTCTCCGTGAGTGCCAACGTGACTCGGCCCTCTGGTGGTAAGGCCTTGCAGCCAGGGTACACTTCGGTGATCGTTGATGCCCAGCAGTACCATTTGGCGCACAATGAATATGTTCATTAGAGAGATAACCTGGAGGCTTCATATGGTTTTGCATCTTCTCCATGTGTACTAGCACTAATGAAACTTTGGAGTAGGAGCGAAAATCCAGACTTGATGGCAGCTCCCAATGTACTAGTCCTTCTTACTGTGGAGTAAGAGCTACAATCCTGGCTACATTGCTGCTCTTGTGTACAAGTAATTGCACCTTGGAGTAAGAACAATAGTCAAGGCTCCGTGTCTGTTGTTCCACATGTACTACTGTTCTGTAATTTGCAGCTAACACTTAAAGCACGCATTTACGCATCCTCCATCTGAGCTACGATGTTGCACTTTGGATTATCTGCATATGCGCATCATCCATATATAGTAATGCGTACGATGCTGCACTTGGGATCATCTGCATTTGCGTCTGATCCATATGTTCAACTATGTTGCCCTTTGAAGCCTGTGTATTGTGTCTTCTTCCTTTATGTACTAATAATATTAACTCTGCTCAACACAAATTCGGCATAGATCGTTGGCGCAAAATATTTTGTGAACTTTATATCAGTGTTCGTTTGACACGACCTCTATTCATCATTTGTTGTTATTGTTATGTAACTACCTGTCATTACGGTATCAACACCATTGCAGAACTTGGGCAGATGACCTTTTGAAAAGTTTGTTTTACTTAGTGTATATTTGTTGATTGTTATATGTATATTTACTCTTTTATTTTATAATGAACACACTTCTGAATAGATTTTTTACACGACCCTGTACATTTGAACTGGTGGACGTATCACAATGGAAGGAAATATCATGACTGATGAATTTCCTTTGATATAGGTTGTTTGTTAAGAAGGCTTTAAAGAGCACTGCGGGTTAGACGGGATTATATTATAGCTCGGCTGACCAACACTCTAAGCTGACGAGCTTCATTCAAGGATGATTTATACGCACCTCAGGAATCAAATCACAACATTCCATTGGAAACTTCTGTTAAGGAAAGTGTATCGAGTGCCATGTTGTTTCGTCAACTGCGGCTCTATCCCTTACTTATATATTCCGATACTGATTTGTTTAAACGCAACAACGTGTAGTAGTGGTACATTGACCTTCATTATTGTTACATAATATTTCCCTATTAAAATCGAGGAACGGTAAACACTGCGCTGAATGAGGAGCAGCTACCACGGGCAGAGGGCGATGAGAAGTGCAACTGTCTGGTGCATAGCACGGTCTGCCCTGATCAGGATCATGACACGGTCACTCATGGGGTCGTGATCGGTGTAGGACTGAGTACCGTAGCAAGATTCATTTTCATAGTGGATTATTCTAAACTCTTTTTGCAAAAAAATAGCAAAGTAATGAACAAATAAATTCAGGAACCAGTAATTGGACCAACACTTATCGTGGTGCTTTAGAATAATCTCCCCGTGTCATTTACCTCGCTAATAGACAGTCGAGTAATAGTTTGCTACACTTTTATCGGAAAATTATTCTAACCTCTTATCTGAGATTGGCTATAACTTTTGGGATAAGAGGCAGGAATGAAGCACGCGAGAAGGGAGGTGTAATTTCAAGTCCGCCATCTAATGAAGCTCGTCGATGCAGTAAGGCACCTTTTTAGAGAAATAATTAACATGAACATATTCAGAATAGAAATTTTCCCTGATTTAAATACCCTTGAGATGCATTTGAGATGACGCCACCCTACTTGGGTAAGCTGCTTCTGAAGGGAACGAAACTCTTCTTGTGAAATAACGAAAACTAATGATGGGGAATTGCGAGCGCTCCTGTACATGAAGTTCGACTTGGGGAGTATTATACTGCTATTCCACTTCAATGTGCCGTTAAAACGCCAGCCTACTATCTACAAATACCTAAATTCACTAAGGTATGCTTGTCAAAAATGTTTGCCGTTCACTTTGTATCGTGTTATTCAGTGTTGACTGGGCATGCGTATAAGTTGTTAGCTTCATCATGTGTTGTATCCCACATAACTATTATATGTATTAAACCCCCATACCGGGTGTGTTAGAATACTGCTACCGCAACCCCTACGAGTCGTAGGAAGCGAATAAAAGGGGAGCCCTGTAGCCGGGGCTTAGAATACTGCTACCGCAACCCCTGCGTGTCGTGAGAGGAGACTGATATGAGGTTAGGCGAGGGGGCTAGGAATCCCATCCTCTGTAAAATTTCTCCCTTAAAGACGGCAAGACGAGCGGAGGGAAAAGAGGCTCACGCCTCTCCGAATCGATTGTTAGGGTCGATGAATGTGCGTGGTTGTAGTACGAATGAAGCAAAGAGGCGAGATATTGGTGAGATGTTTGTGAGGAGGAAATTAGATGTGTTGGCGCTGAGTGAGACTAAGTTGAAGGGTAAGGGCGAGTGTGAGTTTGGAGTGGTAAATGGAAGAAAGTCAGGCGTGGATGAAGGGTGGGCACGAGAAAGTGTGGTGTTGCTATTGAGTGATCGACTGACTAGTAGCGTTACTGAGTGAAAAGAGGTGTCCTCAAGATTGATGTTGGCGAATGTAAAGTTTGGTGTAGAAAAATGGGTATTTGTGAGTGCGTACGGACCTGGTAGCAAGAGGAGTGAGGAGGAGAGGGAGCAATTTTGGATTGACCTGAGCGAGTGTATTGAGAGTTTTGGAAGTCAATTCAATGTGGTTGTACTGGGCAAACTTAATGCGAGAGTGGGAGATGCAGTAGTCGATAATGTGATAGGGAGGTATGGCGTTCCTGGTAGGGATGACAAGGGAGAAAATCTCATGGGTTTATGCATGGAGCAGGAGCTGGTACTCGGGAACAGCCTGTTCAAGAAGCGAGAAATCCACAAGTACTCATGGGTAAGGATGGCCCAAGGTGAAGTGGTGGAGAGAGCGCTGATGGATTTTGTGCTGATTTTGAGAAGAGTGGTGCGGAGGCTGTTGGATGTGCGAGTGTTGAGAGGAGAGGGTGGAGGAGTGTCTGACCATCTGCTGGTTGAGGGAAGATTGAGAGTGGGGCTTAGGTGGAAGGGGAACAAAGGAGTGGGAGGAGGAAAAGAGGTTGTGAAAGTGAGTGGTTAAATGAGAAAAGCAGAGCGGAAGAGTTCCTGCGGGCGTTGAGGGAGGAATTTGACAACGTGAGCGGGCAGGACCTGCAAGATGTGGAGGAAGAATGGGAGACGTTCAGAGATGCCTTGTTGAGATATTCGATAAATGTGTGTGGTGCGCGTCGTGTGTGCGGGTGCAGACGGAAGGGCTGCGAGTGGTGGAACGAGGAGGTTAAACTGGCGATGGCGCATAAGAGAAGAGATTTTGAGGAGTGGTTGCAGGTGAAGTCGGTTGGGGCCTATGACAACTATAAGAAGGAGAGGAAAGAGGTAAAGCGAGTGGTGAGGAGAACCAAAAAGGACGCTGATGCCAGTTGTTGACGGAAAGTGGGGGTGTATGGAAAAGGTGGACCTAGTATTGTTGAAAGAGAATGGTTGAATATCGAGGGTGACAGAGAGGCTGACATTGCTGCTGTGGGTGGTGATGCGCGGATGCCGGTTTTTGGAAAGAGACTTGCTGCGGACATTACTAAAAAAGAGGTGCAGGAGGCGGTGGAGGTGATGAAAGCAGGGAAAGACCCTAGTTTGGATGGCGTTGCGACTGAGTGCTTGAAAAAGGGTGGAATAACGATTGTCGAATGGTTGGTTAGGCTACTGAACATTTGTTTTGTGGCGGGCCTGGTACCGATTGAGTGGCGCAGTGCCTGCATTGTCCCGCTGTATAAGGGCAAAGGAGATAAAAATGAATGCTGCAACTCAAGAAGTATCAGTTTGTGTGTAGTCGGTATGCTGTATGGCAGAGTGCTGATCAAAAGTATTAGAGAATGTACGGATTGCGCAATTGGAGAGGAACAATATGACTTCAGGAGTGGTAGAGGGTGTGCCGATCAGATTTTTGCTGTGAGACAGGTCTGTGAGAAGTACCTTGCAAAGAGAAAGGATGAGTTCTGGGCCTTCATGTATCTGGAAAAGGCATACGACAGGATTGACAGGGAAGCGCTGTGGCTTGTGTAGATTGGGCGGAAAGCTGTTGAAAGCGGTGCAGAGTTTCTATGTTGGCAGTCGAGCATGTGTCAGAGTGGGAAGCGAGGTGAGTGATTGGTTCACAGTGAAAGTTGGTCTTAGATAAGGCTGCGTGATGTTTCCTTGGCTGTTCAATCTCTATATGGATGTAGTGGTCAGGGAGTTGAACGCGAGTGTGCTGGGCCGTGGCTTGGAGCTGTTGGAAGCGAATGGGCGGAGTTGGCAGTTGAGCCAGTTGCTGTTTTCGGACGATACGGCTCTGGTGGCGGATTCAGAGGAGAAGCTATGTAGGCTAATGTCTGAGTTTGGTAGAGTGTGTGAGAGGAGGAAGCTTCGAGTAAACGTGGGTGAAAGTAAAGTAATATGATGCTCGAGGACTGCCGATGCGAGCAGTATTAGTGTCCTCCTAAATGGAGAGTTGTTGGAAGAAGTTCAGTGTTTTAAGTATTTTGGCTCCCATGTGGAGAAGACAACTAGTGGAAACTGAGGTAAAGTCGCGAGTGCAGGAGGGGTGTAAAGTGTTGGGTGTACTGAAGAGCTTAATGAGCTGCAGGACGTTGGGTATGGAAGCAAAGGGAGGGCTGTATGAGGGTGTTGTTGTCCCAACTGTACTCTACGGAGCTGAGGCTTGGGGGGTGAGAGCAGAGGAGAGAAGAAGGTTGAATGTTTTCGAGATGAAATGTTTGAGGAGCATGGCGGGAGTGTTGCTGAGAGACAGGTTCACTAACGACGTGGTTCGAATTAGAACAAGGATGGTGAAGAAGTTAGAGGACAGAGTTGATTCGCGTGTTCTGAGATGGTTCGGGCACATGGTGAGGATGGATGAGGGGAGATTGGTGAAAAGGGTGTGGAAGGCAGAGGCGAGTGGACGTAGGCCTAGAGGGACACCGAAGTTTGGGTGGATGGATGGTGTGAAGCAGGCGTTAGGAAGGAGAGACCTGAGTGTGGTGGTAACGAGAAAGCGTGCACTGGATAGGCGTGCGCCGAGAATGATTGTGAACGGATGAGTTTTGACGCTGCCCTGATGTGCGGTCTTGCCCCAGGCACATCGTTGAGAGACGGGCCGGGAAGGGGGCCGGTCATCATGACGCGGCAGGGGTGAACCAGTCACACTGTCGGGCCCTTCTGCCGACACTGACCTCGAACCGCGCTCATGACACGGAGGGTGTGTTGCGGGGTTCCCGGCCGGACACTTTTGCGCAAAAGGGCTAAGGTGTGCGAGTGTGAGTGCATTAGAATGTGAGGTGCGCCTTGCCGTCGGCCACCCCCCCTGCTGGGGGATTCCGGCCTAGTGTGTGTATAAGACCTACAATTTTTGTCTCATATGTGAAGCTTTATCAAGTTGCTGAGGTCACTGTGTTGTATTCCATAGATTAGTTTTGGATTTAAAGTCTGTATGATTGAAGCGTTATTTAGTAGTTACAACCATTTTATAAGAACGATGGATATATTTTAATTATTGCGATACCAATTCCAATCCAACTCGTTTTCTAATCGCATTCTTTTGGCCGTTGATCTCAAGACAATCGCATCATTAGAAAACTGTTCTTTGCTCTTATTCATTGAACTCAAAATAATCGCTCTATTTCGTTCGACATCCGAATGCTCCAACTCACCGAATTCAACCATTGCGGCCGGCAACACATTCAACATCAATGGAGTGATGCATTCAGGCCTTGATGCATTCAAGACTTGATGCATTCAGGACTCGATGCATTCAGGCTTTGATGCATTCGGGCCTTGATTCATTCAGGCCTTGATGCAATCAGGCCTTGATGCATTCAGGCCTCGATGCATTCAGGCCTCGATGCATTCAGGCCTCGATGCATTCAGGCCTCGATGCATTCAGGCCTTGGTGCATTCAGGCCTTGATGCATTCAAGCCTTGATGCATTCAGGCCTTGATGCATTCAGGCCTTGATGCATTGAGGCTTTGATGCATTCAGGCCTTGGTGCATTCAGGCCTTGGTGCATGAAAGCTTATTGAAGCAATGCATGCTAATTGAACAAGGATAGTTATTGCCATGGCGGCCTTACATTCTCGGTGTTCCAATGCCATAGGATGTATAGCTTTATATTTCCTAAGTGATTGACTTGTTTTATCGACGAGACTTATACAACTTACTTGGCATTACTTTCTCTGTCGGTATTGTTTGACGGTCAGTGCTCCTGTCTCTGTCGCTCCAGCAACCGTATTCGTTAAATATTTAATGGCATCAAATCTGTTCTATAGCGGTCTACTGGTATACAATGTACCTGCAGACCATTACATAATATTAAAGCGTTATAAATGTTCTTCATACGAGTGGTTTCCCAATAGCTAAAGAAACGCACAAAAAATTGTTTTGCAAGGCAAAAGAAGATGCACACCTTTCTGATCTGAAGTAAGCAAAAAACAACCCGATGCAGACTTTGAACATCCGTGGGAACATTGTGCCCCATAAGAAACCGAAAAAGTCTTTAAATTACGGAAACCCTGCACATACGGTTAGGTTATGATCGTGCATAACCAAATTTCTTCGGGTGCGCACGAAAAACTGGCAAGACAAAAGCCAACTCGGCGCACATTTCCCCCCCATAAAAACTCATTACCCAACACCGATCATTTTGGTCTCCGAGCCCGGCAAGTAGATAAGAGATTGTCTCGGCCATTTACTCGCATAAGAACACCAATTCATACGGGATGATGGCATAACGTTACAGTACCACAAGGAAGGATTAGAAATGGTTCTGCCATATCTAAAGCTGCTCATCAACACATCCATTGCAACAAATACTTTCCCTCAGAATTGAAAAACGCGCGCTCAGCAAAGCTATTCATAAAAAGGGAGAGGTAAGCGGCCTCTCAAATCTTCGACCTATAAGCCCCCTACCTGTAACGTCCAAATTCATGGAAAAGATAATTGCACGCCAAATCCTTGACTACCTCGAAGAGGCAAATCTGATCGATGATGTTTAGTATGCATACAGACGGAAGACCTCTACTGAAGACACCCTACGCAATATCTCCGAACTCGTGTACAAAGCTATAAGCGAAAACAGTCTATCATTACTCGTGCTGCTGGATATCTCTAAAGAATTTAACTTTGTAAATTACGATGTTTGGCGAAAAAAAATTACAACTGAACGTCCGAACGTACAGGTTCGAAAGCTACCTCAAGCATCGAACCCAATATGTCGTTTTTGACGGTAAGAACCCATCCCAGTAGAGTAACTCGTATCGTTGCGAGGGCTCCTAATAGAGTAACTTGCATCATGGCGAGGGCTCCCAATAGAGTAACTGGCATCGTTGCGAGGGCTCCCAATAGAGTAACTGGCATCGT
>SDVV010009092.1:0-16876 GCA_016164225.1 Gammarus roeselii
CATGACGTCAGGATTGGGTCTGGTGACATTTCTCCATGACGTCAGGATAGGGTCTGGTGACATTCCTCCATGACGTCAGGAGAGGGTCTGGTGACATTCCTCCATGACGTCAGGAGAAGGTCTGGTGACATTCCTCCATGACGCCAGGAGAGGGTCTGGTGACATTCCTCCATGACGTCAGGAGAGGGTCTGGTGACATTTCTCCATGACGTCAGGAGAGGGTCTGATGACAATCCTCCATGACGTCAGGATTGGGTCTGGTGACATTTCTCCATGACGTCAGGAGAGGGTCTGGTGACATTCCTCCATGACGTCATGAGAGGGTCTGGTGACATTCCTCCATGACGTCAGGAGAGGGTCTGGTGACATTCCTCCATGACGTCAGGAGAGGGTCTAGTGACATTCCTCCACGACGTCAGGAGAGGGTCTGGTGACATTCCTCCATGACATCAGGAGAGGGTCTGGTGACATTCCTCCGTGACGTCAGGAGAGGGTCTGGTGACATTCCTCCATGACGTCAGGAGAGGGTCTGGTGACATTCCTCCATGACGTCAGTATAGGGTCTGGTGACATTCCTCAATGACGTCAGGAGAGGGTATGGTGACATTCCTCCATGACGTCAGGATTGGGTCTGGTGACATTTCTCCATGACGTCAGGATAGGGTCTTGTGACATTCCTCCATGACGTCAGGAGAGGGTCTGGTGACATTCCTCCATGACGTCAGGATAGGGTCTGGCGACATTCCTCCATGACGTCAGGATAGGGTCTGGTGACATTCCTCCATGACGTCAGGAGAGGGTCTGGTGACATTCCTCCATGACGTCAGGAGAGGGTCTGGTGACATTCCTCCATGACGTCAGGAGAGGGTCTGGTGACATTCCTCCATGACGTCAGGAGAGGGACTGAAGACATATTTGAGCTCTTTTTTCCTATCTCATTCAGTTCAGTTCGTCACAAACGACCAACTTTGGGATAATAAACAAACAATATTATTCACAAATTTATATTTCATCATTTGAAAAATTTCGTATTAGAATACATGAAATGAAATGTTTGAATCAATCTAGATTCATACGTGACACTGCGAACAAATATATATTCAACGACAAATTTATTCAAATACAGACCAGATCTGCCCAGGTGCGCCGGAAAAAAAAAATTTCAATATTATTTGCAAATGAAATTACAGTTTGTCACAACCTCTGACGAACAGTGAACAGAAAAACCTTTATCTGGACCTGGAACTTGGCAAAGAAGAGAATATATAATTCGTGCTCAATACCTAAGTAAATATGTAAATATTCGTACCCAATCCTAATCATTTTAATGAGCCTGGCAGGCTCGGAAAAAGTAAAACAGCGCTCAATCTGCAATGAAACCAAACAGCGCATTCGTGAAGCACATTAGCTTGTGTCAATACTGATACAAACAATAAAAAGAGGTTCTCCCATTAGCGTGTGTAATCAGCACTCTTACTTATAGACAAAAGAATTATTTGAACCTTTAGTATTATCAAGATTCCCGTTAATGAGGTCAAGCAGCTTAGTATAATTATTCTGAGATTATAATGTGTTGGCAATATCAATGAACAATCTACCGTTATTAAAATGTGAGGAAAAAATCAGAGATGTGCAACAAGCCTGCAGTATGTAGAATTGCAAGTTTCTTCATGAAAACTCTTGAAACTAAATCATGCAGGACATTGCATATACAAATGTTCATTTCCATAATCAAATAATTGCGGGACGGTAATGCACCAAAGCAAAAACTTTTTTGCTAAGTGGCTAAGTGCTAGAGACCGGCACTTTCTGTTTGAAGGACGAGCGTGCAAGGGTCATTGGGATAAAAAAGTTTTCGTTACATCGCCTCGGTATGCATCATTACTCTACACCATTCCTCTACACATTGTTCAGATGATCGCTATCAATTTAATGCAACGTGATGAAGACGGTTATTCCTTTAAAGAAGTCACCGCCCTCCTGTGTCCAAAACGGACGATAAAATATATATTTTTAAATTAATCTTCAACAGTGTAATTTCATTCTAGGTAAATGTGCTATCTACATGGTGTTGTTGTTTCATTTCGTAAAGAATTGTGGTCCTTGGGTAACGTTGAAAACTGATTCACTTCTATTGATGCAATACCAACATTATGCAATCATCTTTTGTTTATTGCTTTTGAATATACGGAAAAATTGGTCTCCTATCTGAAAAATGTCGGTAACGTATTGGTTAAAGTCCCTGATTACTAGCTTAAGATACCTGAGTTTACTCCACGTTCGGTGAGACCTTTCTTTGTTGGCTATTGTCTGGTTCACTTCAATACTCAGTTTATCTTATATTCATGTAGTGCACACAGTGAAGTCGTTAATAATACCTTCTTCCACTGCTGGATCTCGAGAGGTTATCATCGTATTAGAGTCGTTCTCAGTGTCATCGTATTTCCGTCGCGCAAGGTGTCATGATAAATGAGATAATCCAATTCGAAGTCATTGATAAATGGTGCTGGCTTACTTGATAAAGAGGTCTTAAAGCAAGCCCATGGAGTGTCTCAACAAAAGGCTTGTATAATAATACAAGAGCACGTTCTGAAACCAACTCGGTGACTCAGTGGTGATCGCATGGACCTTTATTCTGTATTGACTTCCATTTTAAACTGTTGTTTGTTTGCTCGTGACTGCCTGACCCAGAGCGAGGCCTTCGGAACAGTATCTCAAATGGTACAAAGCCAGTCCATAAACGCCATGGGACAGAAAAAATGGTGCAGGGCACCAACGCTCTGAGTGTTTAATTTTCAGGTAAGCTCATAAACTCCGTGAGTTTATTATCTGTTCTGCTGTTATAGTAGGCTGTTACTTTGGCAGGAGAGCTGGTGGTAGATGTAGGTGTGATTGGATGTTACAACCAAGTGGCAAACCTAGCGAGTATCAGTAGTCACCCCTTCTTTGAGGGTCTTCAAGTTCCATGAAAAACATTCTTCCGGTGGTATACTGAGAAAAGAAAGTCGCTATTTGTAAGCGTGACCGTAGAAAGTATTTCACGATGCTTGACTGCAAGTTTGTAGGCGCTCTGCACTACAAAAATCCTTCTTCTAAAATCCCTAAATTGTGTCAACTCGTTCAGAGAACGAAATTTGTTTTTCCATCAGATATGCTTAAGGGTTCAGTGAATCCACAAAGGACTTTTCAAATAGGTTGTTTTACAAACTTCGGTCAGGAAGTGGAAATGCTTATTCACGACCACTCTACAGTGTAAGACTTGTCCAAAGAAGACATCTTTAACAAGGTCGTCTAACACTTTCCTTTTGGAAAATAAAAATATTTTCTGGCAAGCAGGAGAGTGTTCGGTCTGTCACCAGCATACAATTATACCAGGCTGTTTGACGATCTTCGGCCAAAAAGTCACAATATTTTGTAACGAAAGATGTACAGTGTGGTACCTGTACCCAGTACACTGTTTCACCTTGCATCTCAAACATTGTCCAGACCGAAAGTAGAAATATATGTTAACAAGCGGTGTACTGTGCGTGTTTTCCTCCAGGAGACTATCAAACAAGGTTGTTTACCCAAACTCCGGCCCGAGAGTCTCAACATTTGTTTACGAGCACTAGACCATGTGTGCAACGTGTTTCCTCAGATGATCATGTTTACCCACTCACTTACGAACAATTTTGAGTAGTTTTAAGGAAATCAAAAGCAAGTAATGCATATGCAGTGAGGAAGCAGCTCTCCCTATTAAACACTTACACTGGTCTTTTCGATAACAATGTTCTATTAGGAGATAATTGTCTGAGATTGAACCCTTGTTTGAAAATCCACTTTGTAACTGAAAGAAATTGGGCTCAGTTGTGAAGAATGACACAAGTTTTAGCTAACAGTCCAAATGACCATGCGAATTGAAATGGATCTGTTTATGATTACAATTATACATACAACGCAATATTTACTCAGCATAAAAAAGTCTATTACTCATTCATATCCGATATGAAATACAAGCAACTAAATCAGCGTGTATGTAACCACAAGCAAAATCGCGGCATGTTATTGTTGTTCGTATTCGGTTTTGCAAGTTCCTCAGCAGACGTGTATTTGTTATCAGAAAAATGCCCCTGTAAAGCTACTTTACTATGTGAAAAAAATGCTTTATAGCCTGAGACAATTGTTCTACAATGTTTCTATTACCGACTCGTTTAGGGTTTTATGAATTCGTTTCACTCACGATCATTACATTGGTAGGACTTGGATCTTTACAACCATTCGACCGTTCCAATGATGGAGCTCAAAAACTTCCGATCATTTTGAGAATAACCTAATTTACCATATAGTAACAAATTCTTTTAGGTTCCTGAAAAAAATATTGGATTAGCATAGGCTACATAGGAACATTTCATGATCCAAGTTTAATGAGTATATAGGAAACGCAACGCCCGTCCCATCTCACGGAAAAGCTCACGAAGATGAATTCCAATTGCTGAGACACGGAAAGAAAGAATTGACTTCTCAAGCTGCAATTAATCCGATCATTATTAATCTAGTACAGCATTTGTACGAGTCAAGAGCCGCAATTTAAGTCGGGGGTTTTATTTCTCGTAACAGACGCGGAACACCTATGCAACAGATCCGTAAACTAGCTAAATATAGACCTGA
The DNA here is from genome assembly GCA_016164225.1 of Gammarus roeselii. Classification (NCBI taxonomy): domain Eukaryota; kingdom Metazoa; phylum Arthropoda; class Malacostraca; order Amphipoda; family Gammaridae; genus Gammarus; species Gammarus roeselii. Next base: position 4,648 of record SDVV010009092.1, read on the forward strand.
GCGGAAAATCGAGTCAATTCATGTCAAGCTTCACTACAGTGAGGGAACTTCAATAAGCAGCCCAATCAATTACATAATCAACGTCCAAAGGAACCTATCATTGCCAGATGAAGCCTCATAAGCAAAACTCTTTGTCATTTACCAACATCGCCTTTCGAAAGGAAAACAGCACGTGGTGATCGAATACTGAGACAACACATCTTTGCATGCCCATCCTGATTTTGGCTTCAAGTTGCTAGCCCAGACACAATGTCGCAGAATCGTTAAGGCCTACGGGACAATTGTATTCAGGACGTGTGGCTTGGATGCCATTGATGGGTATGGTAATGATGGAATGGGTAATAATGGGTTGGGCATTTGTGAAGAATATCTCCCTACCAAACAGTATTTTCTATCATTTTCGATATCTCGAATATCTTTTTTATTTCGACGGTGATTATTCGATTCATAATTCACATTAGATATAGTAAAATAATAAAGTCATATGACTGAAAATACTCTTTTCTATGCTGCCGCTCGTCTGACGTCGGCCTGTGTGTATGTCGTAAAGGTGTTAGTCGTAGAGCAGAATTTCAACAATAGGGATTTGGTGCATGCACTGAACAGTCATGTGTTAATGGTCATAGAGAGTATAACACGCCTTCACATTAATTTACAGCTCCTCAAAACTTCCCTCCGTGTTCAGGAGAGAGAGACCAAGAGCATACAAGAATCCTTGGATTGGAAATTAGTCAATTGAGGAGACTGATTTGCCAAGAGCTTAGAGCTCGGTCGAAGTTAGTATTTAAGTTTTTCCCAAAGTTATGAGAAGTTTGAATTTTCCGGTGACAGAAAGAGTCACCGCAACAAACTTTCTTAATTCACTAGCCGACCTACTTGCCTTCGAAGCATCACTTAGGGTACAGACTTACTGAATGTTTTCTGCATTGGTCCCCACTAACGCTGATATAATAATCCATCGATGATTATTTCATAGTGACAGAACAGAGTCTTACAATAATTTGTAATAAAAAATACGGACAATTAATGATGACTAATGTTTTGAATTCGTGAAAAATTTGCTTAGGGGATTCAGATATGTTTCGTTAACAAAGGTAACGTGTGCCGACTTTGAACTGTTCTACAGAATTGAATTGCAAATACTTCATCTTTACAGTATTTCGTTGCTGCTCATATGAATGTTCTCTTTCAGATATTTTTCTCCACATTTCAGATGAGCTTCCTTTAAAGCTATACATTTTCTTGTGACGCATTTCATTCTCTCTCGAGAACGCGTCCAAAGCGCACAGCTTCAAAGGTAAGATTATATCTTGCCCCAAGTTTTATACCATTGAAGAAGTCCTGCATTTGGCGGCTTGAGTTCATCTTTCTTTAGGAAATATTCATGTTCCGAAATTATTTTGTTCAGTGTCCTTTGAGATATTAGGCGGAATTAATTCAATCATAATACAAAAGATAGTATGATTATAGTTATGAAATAAACTTGAAACAAATATCACGCAGACTGGCCAATCAATCATAGAATGTGGTCCGACATTATTTGCTCTTACCTGAGCACTCGCTTGATGATTCACATGTGCATTGAAAAAAATGTTAAATCTTTTTACCCGAGAGAGGGCAACGTGTACACGTCAAAGTTTACAACATGAGAAGTTCTGTCAATTACCAAAGCATCAATTGATAAGCGTTGCACTGATAAAGAAAGACGTGCTCCTCGACCGCATCAAGAGGTGCTGGCCATCCTTGACTGAGGCCGCCTCGCATTCAACGTCCCTTGACTAGCTCCTCGTCCCCAATGGGGAATTCGTGTCATTCTTAACTTCGGACATCATCGTCAACCTTGTAAATTGACGTGTTCCTCGTCCCAACATATCGTGGTGATCAATGCTCGTTTGTGCACCCAACGATGAATTGCAAGACGACTGATGGACGATATTGCAGCCGTCGATGATGAGCATAGAAAGCGTTGTTATAAACTAGCAATAAATCAAGGACTAGGAAGCGTCGTTAGCATCGCCCAAGGCTGAGAATAATCAGTCTTATAATATTGGATGCAAATTTATCAACACTCACTCAAATCAATAACACGTTTCCATATTTAGATGGAATCGACGGCCCGAGTACGTGACGTCGATTTTATTTTCTGATAAATACCAATAATTTATAGTAAACAACAATGTTTTACCATTTCTGGCGCCTACCAATAATGGATGCTTGGATCAACCCTTTGATTTCCATTTACTAAGACCTTCCATCACTTAGTAACTTGATATTCGGTTGAGAAATTGTCATTATTTTGTGTTTAGGCTGCTTTAATGCGACTGTCCGAATAAGCCGTCCCTAGCCCAATGCACTCGAAAAATTTATTCTCGGGGCCACGTCCCACTACTTTCCTACCACGTATTGTAGAAGGTGGCAGTCAATCAAAATTTAATTCAACCGAATTTCTTAAGAAAAACAGTAATTATGATTTCAAAATTTTAAAAAATATGCATAAAATGTACTGACTATTTATACAAAATGATAAAAATATACAACAGGATTTAATTCAATGAGAGCTGGAAAACGACATCTTAATATTCGTTTACTTGACCGACACTCAGTCTCAGAGGTGATTGGCCACTCAGTCTCAGAGGTCATTGGCCACTCAGTCTCAGAGGTCATTAGCCACTCAGTCTCAGAGGTCATTGGCCACTCAGTCTCAGAGGTCATTGGTCACTCAGTGTCAGAGGTGATTGGCCACTCAGTCTCAGAGGTCATTAGCCACTCAGTCTCAGAGGTCATTGGCCACTCAGTCACAGAGGTCATTGGTCACTCAGTGTCAGAGGTGATTGGCCACTCAGTCTCAGAGGTCATTGGCCACTCAGTCTCAGAGGTCATTGGCCACTAAGTCTCAGAGGTCATTGGCCACTCAGTCTCAGAAGTCATTGGCCACTCAGTCTCAGAGGTCATTGACCACTCAGTCTCAGAAGTCATTGGCCACTCAGTCTCAGAGGTCATTGGCCACTCAGTCTCAGAGGTCATTGGCCACTCAGTCTCAGAGGTCATTGGCCACTCAGTCTCAGAGGTCATTGACCACTCAGTCTCAGAGGTCATTGGCCACTCAGTCTCAGAGGTCATTGGCCCCTCAGTCTTAGAGGTCATTGGCCACTCAGTCTCAGAGGTCATTGGCCCCTCAGTCTCAGAGGTCATTGGCCCCTCAGTCTCAGAGGTCATTGGCCCCTCAGTCTCAGAGGTCATTGGTCCCTCAGTCTCAGAGGTCATTGGCCACTCAGTCTCAGAGATTATTGGCCACTCAGTCTCAGAGGTCATTGGCCACTCAGTCTCAGAGGTCATTGGCCACTCAGTCTCAGAGGTCATTGGCCACTCAGTCTCAGAGGTCATTGGCCACTCAGTCTCAGAGGTCATTGGCCACTCAGTCTCAGAGGTCATTGGCCAGTTTAATGCACGGCGTCAGCGCATCGTCAGATGAAGCCCATCCAATAGTGCATGGAGCTGACAGGAAAGTGAACCGTGCGGCAGAGATTCTACGTGAAGAGCGATAATAAATTGATGACTGGCAACCAATTCCAATCATGGGAATGATATTAAATTGAACTGAAGATTTTAAATCGATGGCGTATTCAATTATCAGTGATCATAGCCTTCTCCATCATCCTATTTATATGATAAAGGAGACATGATTGATCCATCGAGTACACAATCAATCTAGTACTTAATAATATTTCACCCGAAACATTCAAATTACATTAAATTCCTCAATAAGTTGACAGTTGTTTCATTATCCGCTATGATATATCACACGAACTCATGACAAACTCATTCACCTGAGGGTGAAATAGCGTCCGGGACTACTCGTACTCCGAATGATATGGTCAACGCGAAGATCTATAAAATGAAGGGTGTTAAAGTTTGTGATGGATCTGACCTACTGAAGGCCTGTCGAGAGGGTAATGCTATTGTGATTGGAGGTAATGGAATGTTGGCTGATAGGAAGGCAATTGCTCACCTGACTGATGTTGTTCGTGATGTCCCCTCAATAGTTGTGGAGCTGAGTACCAGTGAGTTTGAGAGTTGCAAGTCCATGTCTAAGCCCTTGCTGCGGCAAAAAGTGAATGATGAACTTAGTTCTAAATAAACAGTTTTACTTCCATCTGAGAGTTTTTTTACTAACCCTTGCTTCTACTCTTAATAAAGATGAATACTCTTCGCAATATTGATCCTGATGAACATTACTACCTGGATGTATGTGACTGCACGTACTATAACAGATCAAATTTCTCAGAGAATTTTTCCTCTTTGCCTAGCTCTCTGAACTTTTTTAGTACTCATATTCGATGTGCCCAAAATAAACTTTCTTAAATACATGCTCTCTGAACATTTTTAGTACTCATATTCGATGTGCCCAAAATAAACTTTCTTAAATACATTAGAAATAAAATTCCATGTGCTTTTGCTGACGGAGACATGGGGCAGTGATGGCTGGCTGGATGTGCCCGGCTACACTGCTTATCACTCTGTTAGACCAGACCGCAGGGGCGGGGGCGTAGCTGTGCTGGTCAGCTCCGACCTGCAGTCGCGGCTACACTCCTCTTTAGCGAGTAATACTGAATTATTTGAGAGCTGTTGCGATGGAGTGACTATTTGTTACAGAGAGTATACTGTGTTGGGTGTATACCGTCCTTCATTGTCTCCTATGCTTGATTTCAATAATGTATCCATGAAATAATAAATAACGATCTTATTTTGGCTACCAGTTCTGTAATCGCTGGTGATTTTAACATTGATATTAGTCTGTATTTTACCTCACGATAGAAATCAGTTCATTAAAAAAAAATAGTATTAATTTTATTCCTATTAATAATATTTCGACCCGTGTTACCGCGGACACTCTCATAACGATTGACCACATCTGGATGAATTCATTGCAGCAGTGTTGGTCGGGGGTGATACCTGCTGACACTAGTGATCCTTTCCATACTTTTCAGATCCTGCCAAATGCGCTTGCCTCTGAGTCCTCTAAGATCAAAATTAAATTCCGTTCACATTTTCCTGGTAACTTGAAAAATCTCCAAAACAAACTAGGATCCTTTGTAAGGGAATTTCACAAATTCAATATTTTTAATGCTGAAACACGCTGTAAAATATTCATTGATAAATGTTACGAATTATTTAATAAATTTTGACCTATTAAAACTAAGCGGGGATCCCAGCAGCGTGCGTCCAGTCCGTGGTTCGCCGATGACAAGCTCCGCTGTGTGGCTGCGAAGCCCGCCTGTACCGCGAGTCGAGCACCGATCCTGCTATTATAGATCAGTACAAGAGGTAGAGAAATTGGGGTTGTGGACGCATTAGGAAAACTAAAGTACAATATTATCATGATACATTTTTGTCTTATAGGAACGACAGCATTAAGAAGGGCATTAAGTATTTCGCAACCGAATTAAAAAAACTGAATTCAATTTGGATGTCAATGGTGAGGAGATATCGACGCCTGATGATGTTACAAATTTGTTTAATGTGTATTTTACGGGGATGACTTACGATCTCGCAATCAAAATTCCTCCTGTGAACTTTGATCCCTTACACTATGTGACACAGCTGGGCAACTCTTTTGCTTGTTTTCCAACAGACTCTGGTGAGGTCTCAAAAATTATTAAGATTTTTAAAATCAAAGGATGTCCTCTTTCATCAATCCCATTCGTCGTTTATAAATTTGTTTCAAGTACAATTTCTTCAACGATTTCGGACCTTTTTAATTCTTTTTTTGTTGAGGGCGTATTCACAGAAGTGTTTAAAAAGGCTCGAGTTATTCCGATTCATATGAGTGGGTCAGCTAATTTAGTTTCCAACTACCGACCTATTTCGACTTTACCTTTCCTGAGCAAAGTATACGAAAAAGCAACATCTACGCGTATTATTAAACTTTGTGATCTTTCAATCTAAGATCTGTTTATCAGTTGGGATTTTAGGAGGGAAATCAACAACAGACGCAATCCTGCAGTTTGTCGAGCGGGCCCATGAAGCCCTAAATTCCAGGAAGTATCTTATAGCAATATTTCTTGACTTCAGCTGGGCATACGGCACTGTTCAACATCATATTCTGCTGGGGAAGCCTTAGAGGTTGGGCATCCGTGGGAACTCCTTGCGGTGGTTCGAGTCATATCTGAGTGATAGAGAGCAGGTTGGGGATATTAATGGCGTTACATCTGAACCTCGCTCCTTGACTGTGGGTGTACCGCAGGGCTCATTTTTATGTTCTCTACTGTTTCTTCAGTATATCAATGATATGGCGAGTTCCTCTACTGCATTCCGTTTGGAACACTTTGCTGACGATACATCTGCGCTGGTGGAGAGGGAGCAGCTTGATGACCTCTGCCCAGCTGTTAACAGAGAACTCCAGAAGATTGATCAGTGGCTTTGTTTCAATAAACTATCCTTAAACATTTCTAAGACCTCATACATGATTATAACTAACAAATCTCACAACATTGTCCCCCCTTTAGCAATAAGAAATGGTAATATCTCTGTTGCAGAGACGGTCAAGTTTCTGGGTGTGATTATGGATGGGAGAATCTCCTTCTTTAATCAGATTGATCATATTAGGCAGAAGATATCAAAATAATGTGGTATACTAAGAAAGTTGTCACCCCTCGTTCCTGCGAGTGTTCTGCGTTTACTGTATTTGTCGCTTGTGTACCCTTATTTACTCCACGGTATTGAAGTTTGGGGCGCCTCTGCCAAAACTAAACTAAATTGACTATGCTCAATTCAAAATAAATGTGTACGGCTTGTCCTATGCGATTTTAATAGTCCTGTTGAGGAAGTTTGTAAAAAAACACTATTTATTCAATTCAAATGATATCTATAGATTTTTTGTGCTGGTAAATTTTTTTTAGTACTACGTTCTTGGAACCAATAGTTTTTTAGCTGATAAAATATGTGAAAATAAAATACTTCATGATTACATTACTCGATTTAGTTGCTTAAAGAATCTAAATTGTCCAGCGGTAAATGTCTCTAAGTTCTGTGCCTCATTTGTATATCGAAGAGTAAAGTTTTGGAACGATATCTCACTCGAACTTGAACAGTCACATGATGTCCTGCATTTCAAACGTAGGTTAAAATACCTGATGTTGTCGTATTGGTGTTTTAGGACGATTGACTCATGAGTATTTTTTGTTAGATTACAGTTATCCGTACACTTACCTTAAAAGTTTTTATTTAGTATGTCCTGTATCAACTCTTAATAAGCACTGTCAGATCTGTTTTTACCTTACCATGACTTTTCTTTTACTTTTTTGCATATTTTAATTTAGCTCTTATATGCGTGTTTCTACTTTTTATGAAATGTTTCTGATGCTGACTTGTTCCTACTTCCTTATGCCCAAATAGTCTTTGAACTAGCTAAGGGCTTAAAACCAATGTGTTTTTTTTGGCCTGAGTTGGCATCAGTTTCTGGTGTCCTTCATATCTAACGGAAATTGATTTAAATAAAAATTATCATTATCAATTATCAGTTATTATCATTATCATTATCATTATCATCATTATCAGTATTAGCAACGAGATAGTGGAAAAATTGTGTGAATTTATCATCAATGGAGAGGATCCGATGATAATTGTCGAGTTTTTCAGCAAAGGAACTGTAGCTTAGACGAAACATGTCGTTAACCACAAGTAATTGGGGTTAGTTACTTCACTCCCTGCAACACAACCACTGACCAATCATTCGTAGTTCCTACCTGACTCTTCACTCTTTTGAAGTTTTCGTTGTTATTACTTGAACGACCAACTCAATTGACGTTTCACGGGTGGCCTGACCTGAAATTTAATTGAAAAAAATGTGCTAAAATTATACTTTCTGTGATCGAGAAATTATTTTTTAATATGTCCTTCACTTTGGACTGTTGTAATGTGTTTTGAGAAGCGTGATGTTCATTAATCAACACATCAGCGGTGTTGCCATTCGAGACAGGTGTCTACTAGGATGAGGCTCAACACTTCAGAGGCGTTGTCACTGAAATCAGGTGTTTACTAAGGTGAGGTTTCACACCGCAGCGGCGTTGCCTCTCCAGGCAGGTGTCTACTAGCGTGAGTATCATCAACACTTCGGTGGCGTTGCTTCTCAAGGCAGTTGATTATTAGCGTGAATATCATCAACACTCCAGCGGCGTTGTCACTCAAGGCAAGTGACTACTAGCGTGAGTATCATCAGCACTTCAGCGTCGTTGCCTCTCAAAGCAGGTGTCTACAAGCATGAGGTTCATCATTTCAAGTATGTTGCCACTCAAAGCCGATGATTACTAGCGTGAGGTTCAACACTGCATCATTGTTGCCTCTCAAGTCAGGTGTTTACTATACAGACTGTTTCTGATTTGCTGAGGTGAGTCTTAAACAAGCGCATATAAATAGCAAACGAAAAAGACTAGTGGTTCAATGCAAGTGCAGGCTCCTGACTAGAAATCAAAAGTTGCAACTAGTCTTCTTTGTTATCGTAACATTAAAACCAAAATGAAAAAAAGGATAAGCACATGTTTTTGGTCCTACATTAATGCAACGGTGTTTTTTGTTCGGACACATAATTTATGACATGTTCCATCAAAATCATGTATTAGAACAATTTAAAAACTTCAGCAGCTCACAAAACTATCCAAATATTTGTTTACAACATACTATATATGTATACGGAAGAATTTAGTTCAACGGGTATATGTAGTATGCATATACCCGTTGAATCCTTTCATGGACAATAAGTTGATTATACGAACGAAAAACTATCCACCTCGCAGAGTAAATACAGTGGATACGTGTTTATTTCATGATAAATATAGTAAATAGGGAGGAGAGTGTCGCTAGAGTTTGCATTGCGTCAATGGCTTTTTTTATTCAAAGAGCATCTTCAACGGCTTCGTTCTGTAGTCCATTTGGGCACCTCCTAAACTAATAGAACCTCTACGGGCTCCAAAAAACTTGCACGGAATAGAGCTTCAATTCTCCAGAGCAGAGTTGCTCGAGAGACTGTTATTAGTGATCAACTCGTCAACTGCCCTGGCGTGAAGATCTCTGGGATCGGTATTGAATAAACCCCATGCTATCGCACGCAAGAGGTAAGGATGTCGGCTGGGGTTGGTACTGATTACAAACTCTAACAAACATCATCGCCTGAAATGACGACAAAGTAACGGTGGTCGATAGTATCAAGTGGATGAGTGCTATGTTTTTTTATGAATTCAGAGGCTATAATCCCCCTTTCTACCTGATGCATGGAACCTCTGCAACAGGGGCACTGCGCGGCTTTACTGACGTCAGCGACAGCCACGGAGCGCCGTGACGTCAGACCATGTGAACCTGACCTCACGTTGCCAATTACATGGTTATCCCTGTCTTGTTATTGTGCCCAGGCGACCACAGGCTTAGCGCGTGACAGCTTCACATGTGAACCTGACCTCACGTTGCCAATTACATGGTTATCCCTGTCTTGTTATTGTGCCCAGGCGACCACAGTTTATCGCGTGACAGCTTCACTCACATCCGGTAGTGAGCTAGAGTTTCCAATTGCTGTTATCGTGACTTTATACCGCTCCATAATAAGGTTAAGCTTTTGTAGTCTTCCATCTAATTGAGAATAATCTTTAATATGGATGATGAAGATGCAATCTCCTACACCATTTGAAAAATGCATTTTAAAACTAATAGTTATATAAATATTAAACATGTTCATGTTCATTTCTGATTGTTATTGTGATATTTTTATACACAGATGGTTATAGAAACCCAGACTGACTTTAATTTTTGATGTGCATTTTAGCAACTGACAGTGTTCTTTCTTGCTACCTTATTATCATCTGCTGACTGCGTCCCCATCGTATAGCGAGGCTGCAATAAGGAAAGCACCACCGATATTAGTGTTGCAGAAGCAGCTCTGTTACAGGCTTGGTGCTTGTTTATGGTGGTCATTACAGTGAGAAATAATGCGAAGGCTATTAAACAATAACAATTATATAACTGTGTTCGCATGACGCATTTTATTACTATGAATACATTCAACATAACACGAGACCAGCTTCGGTAGCGAAATAAAAATCGATATGGAAAATCTTTAACAAAGAAACAAACAATATTTTTCCCCACGAGTCCACCAACCTAAGATGCATTCTTGTACAAATTAATATCTGAAATTAGCTCATTAAGAAATTCTGAATCTTGGTGTCACGGATGCTATAGCAAATTGCAAAGAAATATGTTTTAGGAGTTCAATTAATCTTCTACTAATTGCAAACGATTGTTTTCAATACTGCTCGTTATTTTAACTTACCTTGCCTTGAACAATCTATAGAGATGTTGAATTAACTTAGTTCACCACTTTCGATATAAGATATTTTGCCCTCTGCGATCTAGGAATGTTATGCTAATGGTCTTTTTCTTTGCAATCTAGGATACTTTACTTGTCGCGATCTAGGAATGTTATTCTAATGGTCTTTTCCTTTGCAATCTAGGATTCTTTACTTATTGCGATCTAAGATACATAATCGTGTTCGCATGAAGGTCGAACCGTTCACGTTGGGTCGTGCTAGTGCAGAGTTGAGCCTGAGCCAATGACGAGTGATCGTGGACGGTTTAAGCCTTGAGCCCATATCTGGTTAGCAGCCACCGCACCTTGTATGCATACTTTGCATGCTCTCCTGTTAGCTCGTACGGCAGCTGAGAAATCGTGGGTGTGATATTTTCTGACTATCGGTATTCGGGTCTAATAATTGAGTCAGAACATTCAAACCGGTGAAAAATATTGTAAATTGAGCTCCATGTCTCAGACTGTCTTCTGCTGCATTCAATTCTTCTTCAGTACTTTTGCATCATGATCAAGTTTACTCTCCTTCAGTACTTTTGCATCATGATCAAGTTTACTCTCCTGCAGTACTGTTGCATCATGATCAAGTTTACTCTCCTGCAGTACTGTTGCATCATGATCAAGTGTACTCTCCTTCAGTACTGTTGCATCATGATCAAGTTTACTCTCCTGCAGTACTGTTGCATCATGATCAAGTGTACTCTCCTTCAGTACTTTTGCATCATGATCAAGTTTACTCTCCTGCAGTACTGTTGCATCATGATCAAGTTTATTCTCCTTCAGTACTGTTGCATCATGATCAAGTTTACTCTCCTGCAGTACTGTTGCATCATGATCAAGTTTACTCTCCTTCAGTACTGTTGTATCATGATCAAGTTGATTCTTCTTCAGTACTGTAGCATCATGATCAAGTTTATTCTCCTTCAGTACTGTTGCATCATGATCAAGTTTACTCTCCTGCAGTACTGTTGCATCATGATCAAGCGTACTCTCCTTCAGTACTTTTGCATCATGATCAAGTTTACTCTCCTGCAGTACCGTTGCATCATGATCAAGTTTACTCACCTGCAGTACTGTTGCATCATGATTAAGTGTACTCTCCTTCAGTACTTTTGCATCATAATGAAGTTTACTCTCCTGCAGTACTGTTGCATCATGATCAAGTGTACTCTCCTTCAGTACTTTTGCATCATGATCAAGTTTACTCTCCTGCAGTACTGTTGCATCATGATCAAGTTTATTCTTTTTCAGTACTGTTGCATCATGATCAAGTTTACTCTCCTGCAGTACTGTTGCATCATGATCAAGTTTACTCTCCTTCAGTACTGTTGTATCATGATCAAGTTTATTCTCCTCCAGTACTGTTGCATCATAATCACGTTTATTCTCCTTCAGTACTGTTGCATCATGATCAAGTTCACTCTCCTTCACTACTCTTGCAACATGATCAAGTTTATTCTCCTTCAGTACTGTTGCATCATGATCTAGTTTATTTTCCTTCAGTACTGTTGCATCATAATCAAGTTTATTCTCCTTCAGTACTGTTGCATCATGATCAAGTTTACTCACCTGCAGTACTGTTGCATCATGATTAAGTTTACTCTTCTTCAGTACTGTTGCATCATGATCAAGTTATTCTCCTTCAGTACTGTTGCATCATGATCAAGTTTACTCTCCTTCAGTACTGTTGCATCACGATCAAGTTTATTCTCCTTCACTACTCCTGCATCATGATCAAGTTTACTCACCTGCAGTACTGTTGCATCATGATCAAGTTTACTCTCCTTCAGTACTGTTGCATCATGATCAAGTTTATTCTCCTTCAGTACTGTTGCATCATGATCAAGTTTATTCTCCTTCAGTACTGTTGCATCATGA
>SDVV010009093.1:0-16876 GCA_016164225.1 Gammarus roeselii
TATATAATCCCGTTTTACTGAAACCTACAGAAAACTGAACGTAAACTTTTCCAATTAATCTAAGAACTGATCCAATACAAATAGCGTAATCTACTGAACATCGGAAAGAGCGATAAATTTGTCCAGATCAAACGGAAATGTTCTTAGAAATTAAACGTTAACTTCGTTTTTCCTTCAGCCTGATAACTCAACAAACTCAATCAGCGCAGCTTAATGGACGTGAACAGGTCATGTTACCATGCTTGACAGAAATTACCAGAACCTCTAAGACTTAATTAGGCCGAGTAGAGTCAACAGAAATCCTGTAAGTGACCCTCGCTTCTCCTCAGGCCTGATAACCGAGCAAACTCAACGTAGTCTATCCTCACCTTGATGGAGAGCTGCGCAAGGACCTCCTCATCCATGTGTTTCGGTGAAGGTTGAGGTGAGGTAAAGAGTTGGGCTGAGGATGGCCGTTCTCTTCCACTTCACTCTCCTCTCGACTGTGGAAAGAACGAAACCAAGTTGATGTATTGCTATGACCTTAACAAGCTCCCTTGACCAGCGTTACAGGCGTCATGCCCCTGGTCCCGTGTGAAAGAGCGTTTTGCAAAATACCTCGTCCTTCGTTAATTTTCACATCAGCGCTCGTCCCAATTTACTGGTGCACTTGATGAGAAGAGCAAATGTTCTCGAAAAATCAAGAAGATACCCTGCACTAAAAATAATGGTTAGTTAAATTTGATGCCGTTGAACTACTCCTTCAATTGCTAGGGTACGCAATCAATTTAAATTGTTCCCATTGATGTTACGGACAATGTTCGACGTCTGTACATTAGATTTGGAGATTGAGCTCGCGCATGGTGAACCAAGTAAGACAACACTAGTCTTGTGGCCAAGTCACAGAGAGTTTGTCTCTGGACGCAAGAATCCAAGTTCCATTCCCTGTGACAGAAACAAAAGTTTTGCAAAGCAACTTCGTGGTCAACTTCAGGTTACCCTCTGGAAACAAGTCCTATCGAAGTTAGGCTCCGGTTGAATAAAGACAAGAAAATAGGAAACGGCATCTCGTGCATTAAGATCGCACCCAGGCAGGGAATTAACCTCACGCCCGAGAACAAGAAGAAATTGTAAACAGAAGAGTGTTAATCGGAGAAGAAAGTTTTGCAAGAAATTGGAGCGCAAAACCTAGCCAAAACTGTGTTTAAGCCATTTAATGCGACCGTGGGACCACAAAGCCACTGCACATAAAGTGAAGTACTCATTTACCCAATAGTTCAACCATGGGGCTCTAAAGGCGTTCAACAATGCTAGCCTTTCTATTGTTTACATGCAGGATGGATGGTCACTATCGTCAACCTTCATCCTGCAGCCAAATTGTAGAAAGTCTAGCGCAGCCTAGTTGCGAAACCCAATTTATTGACGAGAAAAGGTTCTCGTTGTTCAAAAATTGTATCTTGTCTCAACGGATTAAAGTGTGAACGAAATTTTTTACATGCAGAACATATCTAAAGCCTTGATCACAATACCGTGACGGAATTCATATCAGGTTTAATTGCACGATGGAAGAATATTCTTCGTTTGCTAGTCAAAGATGTTTTTCGCTACTGCACAGTGAAATACAAAAGATCATCACTTAGCGTCTAATTGCATATGGGGAAACTACCACTGATGTTTCTTACGAGTCTGATCTTTTCATGCGCTTGAGCTGAAAGCGATGTTCTATAGCATCGCATTTAGATTAGATCAGATTACGTGGTCAATCTCCACCAGAGCTCTGATGAGGCTTCTAGCTTTGATAGCACAGTATTTCCTATTAGTTTTGCCATTGTTTGTCCAACCTTTAAATTTCAAAACAAGTTTAGTCCACAAAATCAACTTCTTTTGTACGCGTTCAAACTAAGGCAACGGCAGAGGTGGTAGAACTAGGAGCTTCGCCTAGAACTCATCCCGTAGATTTTTAGTTGGAGCCAAATCGATTAACTCGGCTGGGAATTCCATATGATACAAGATCGCTCGCGCTCCCAGAACCGGTGCAAGAAGATGCTTGCATGACGAATCCTGGCATTGCGGTCTAAGTGAGTATGTAGCTATATACTGACACACAACAGTTTCCTGCTGGTTGATAGAGGGTAATAATTCTAAATAATAAACAGAGTTCGCAAAACTACCGTACGAAGATACTAATCCGCTCGGGACCAATTACTGCTACAATTGATCTAGGTAAGGTTAGTAGGAATCACTTGACATGATCGATACTCACTTTCAGAGGTTATAATTCTATTGCATTAGGCAATGACAATGCTTGGTTGATCCATTTATACTCAGATTATGCTACCGATCATTATTTATTCAGAATGATTACTCTGCTTTCAAAAACTATTTACCTAGTAATTATTGTGACATTGGATGCACAAATATGTTTTATTTTACAATTGGATTCCTATGTCTCTGCAACGAGGCTCATGATTTATCGTTTTACTTCCGTAACAGGAGAAAACGGCAGTATGTATATGCATACTGAAATACATACTACAGGAATGTTGGAGTCAATAGGTGAAAAATTTATATCTGTACGACTAACGTTACCGACGTACATTTTTAAGTTTAGAAATCACACCTTTTTAGAGAATTACTAGGGCACTTGGTGGGGATGGATGATGGGTAAATGGTGAAAAGGGTGATGAAACGACATGTAAACGGCCTAGCGATAGACCGAAGCTCAGTGGATGGCTGAGGTGAACCAGGCTTTGGAGAAGAGCGACATCAGTGTGGAGGTAGCGAAAGAGCGTGCAATGGATAGACGTGAATGGAGAATGGTCGTGAATAGATTAGTTTTGTAGCGGCCATGTTGCGTTTTTCCGCATTTCGCTTCTCGTTGAAAAATTGGATTGACGTGGGTGAGGAGAGTGCGGCAATTATGACGTAGCAGGGTTAACCAGTGTCAGCTGTCGGGCCCTACTGCTGACACTGATCTAGGACCTAACTTTTTCTTTGCGCTCCAGGGCTAAGGTTTGGCTTATGTGACTGCATGAGAGGAGTTTGAGGTGTGCGTTGCTGTCGGTCATCCTCCTTCCGGGGAGTTCGGCCATGTGACAGTATTTGAATAACACGCCCTTGTTCCTTCTAATTCTGAACGGTATTTTCTAATGTACAATGTTTCCAAGGAGAAAAATTATCTGCGTACAGTACCTAATGTTTTGATTACTACACTTCGAACTTCAGAAGGTCAACAGTTTTTGATGAGACGACGAACACGACGCGCCGCTTCCCTTAAGGTTTCATTGATGTGGTTGTTAGCGCAAACCCAATTCAACAATGTATCTGGTTAACTTTCCGTAGGACAAACAACTCATTAAGGATATAATCCTTCTCTAGAAATGAAGCACATCTATGGAGCTTCTCTGCTTCAAAAACAGGTTAAAACGAGGTGAATTTATTAAGAGAGGGAATCTACTTTCGTATCTGTTCATTGCATGCGTTCGCTGCACAGTTCCCCCCCTTTCCCGCACCTTCTGTCCGGAGGGGAGCCGGTGTGCACCATGTCCTCCACCTCGCCGAAGCTCTCATAGTTGGCGTCTCTGTCCCCCACCATCCACGAGCCGCTGCAATCAAACAAAGAATTTAGAACGGGGTTAGAACTACGCTAAAATGATTATAGAAAAGACAAATCGGTGGCGTTTTAGTCATTAAATGGGATAACAGAGTCATAAAAATATAACATCAACCTATTCCTCAAAAAATGTGCCAACTCGATAGCCGAGAGGCGAGCGTATTGGCCTCTCAACACTGCGCACTTCTATGGAGAGGTAGATAATGGTTGTAGTTTTCACGCGACCTAACCCGAGGGAGACAGCAAGACCCGTTTTTAATACACAGCAAGCCCACAAGGCAGGGAGACAAAAAAAAGTACCAAGGAAAGCTGGAGTGATATTCATTTCCAGTTGTGCGACCAAGGAATAATGCTACCTACTTCCGCGCATTTGAAACGGAATATCTCTCCTTTACTGAGCAGATATAACTTGCACGCTCTACACGTTTACACACTTCAACAAGCTGCAGTTGGACATAGAAAAACAATGTATCTGTCATCAGTGATTTGTAAAGAGACGTGTACAGTAGTGAGATAGAATTTGTTTATGATTTAAGATTAAGAGAAATCTTCAATGATCATTCTCCGTTCGACATTTGGACTCATTGGCAATTTAATCGATATTATCCACAAAGCAGGGTTGTCCAGATATAATACCGGAAAAAAAATCCAAATGCAGTTAAATTCCACGAAGGGAAAGTCTAGTGCGTCTTTTCGGCTATAGACTAACCATAAGAGAATTTTCTTTCGCTACTGTACGTAGTTGGCAAGCTGGATGCTGTCAACGCCAATGAAGCAGTATGATGTGCCAACAAATAATGCATTATTCGTTTTAATCAGCTGTGTTGTCTTTTCTCGGTAGCATCCGTCAAGGTCACCCTCTGGGCTTGGGGTCGAAATTGCATAAAAGCCCACCTGTTGCTCTCAAATTATGATGGCGTCTTGCACCCAACAGTGTCAAACCTGCCCACCTGTTGCTCTCTCAAGCCATGAGGGCGTCTTACACCCACTTGTTTTATGCCTGCTCACCTGTTGCTCTCCCAAGCTATGATGGAGTCTTAGACCCAATAGTTTAAAACCCACCCACCTGTTGTTTTCTCAAGCTATGATGGCGTCTTACACCCACACGTGATTTTGCCACAATAACACAAGTTTGGTAAAGCAGCGCTCCAAGCACTTACTTATTGTTCAACGTTACCCAAGAATCAATCTACAAATTCCAACCCACGCAGTAAAGTGGTGGACGACATAATGACGAGCCTCAACCCCAACTTTACAAGCTCACACACATACACGTATCGTAGTCCTAAAGCTTTCAGGGTCGGTGAGGAGAACTACCAGTCACTCTGGGTCGTGAGCGTCTTTTCACGTTAATTTGTGCTGGACTTCAACAGCTTACACTGCAACCATTTTCCTCTAGCGTCCACCCTTAACCTCTAAAGTGGGTCAGCTAAATATAGGAAACCTCTCCAACCCCTCGTCATACTCACTTATTTAGCACCATTCTCCACTCGGTTCCATCTCAGTCACACTCTCGCCTTTACCCACAGATACACAGAACATACAATGCCTTCTGTAGATACAAATACGAAGATTCACTACAGCAAGTCATATAAAATATATTACCGAGTTTCAGGCAGTTTACGTACGTCAAACTCTTTCAAAATGCTGATATTTTACAGTGTCTCTGATAAAGGCTGTGTCGCTCCAGATAGTAAGGCAAAACTCTACTGACCGTTTGTTTTCATACTAAATCATGGAGATATAATACTGCCTCAGATAACGACGCCAACTATTTCAACATATTAGCTGTCCTATATACAGGATCCCGGAAATGTGGTGTGGCCTCCGATAACAGAACGCCAATTCCACCAACCTGTTCGCTTTCCTACAGGATCCTGGTGATGTGGTACTTCCTCCGATAGCAGAGTCCACCTCGCTCAGAGAGGACGGCGATCCGCTTTCTTCGCCCCGCATTCTGGCGTCCACTTCTTCCTCGTGAAGAGTCACTTCCGATGGAGGAGAAGAGGAATAGTAGTAGTGATGACCTGCCGAATACGTTGCGGAACCTGAGGTTCCACTGAGATCTTGCTGATTGTAAGATGGGGAGGAGGCGTAGTTGTGGTGCGGGTAATTGTGCTGGGGATTGTGCCCAAGGTGGGGCGGAAGAGGGTAGTCCAGGTTGGTAAGGTAATGGGACGGAGGAGAAGGAAGGCTTCTGGTTCGGTGGAATGCGAGTCTCCTCTGATCTCGAGCGGACAACCCGACCTTGCGAGATCGATTTGCCCTGGGTGGTCTGTCTACAACGAAGTTGGAACTAGAGTGGCTCGTGAATACCTCGTCTTGGAGGATCGGCTGACGAGGTGTGGAAGAGACTGCCTTTTGGGTGAAGTCTTCGTAAAGGGAGTCGGGGACGAGTTGGGCCGGACCAGCGTCAGGGTCAGATGATTCAGCGAAGCTAGGCTCAATCTGAAAGAGAAGTGTAGACGTTAGAAATATTGACAATAAACAGTTCCTAACATAATATACAGATATACAACTGGCTCGTGTGAAGTCCGCCCAGAGAAATTCAGGGATTTTTCTTCCACCCGTGTTTATAACTCCTAATTAAACTTTTATCCTTCACTGACATTTTTTTGTTGAGTCACAGGCAATACTATTTGGTCCTCTGCCTGAATACATACGATGAACATTTATTTTCCATATCTGGTCGACTAATGCCTGAGTCTCTGTACACCTTCATTCATGGAGGTGTAAACTTGCTACTTCACTAGTGGAAAGTCCGGATTATCAGTTATACGGAGTGTCTTCAAATTGGCCACGCTAAGAAAGCGAACAGGCAACATTTGGTCTTGGGTCAAAGCACATACTAACAGAATAAAAATGGAGATCAGCCTGTGAGTGAAGCATACAGTGAAGTGGGCATCATGATTTTTTGTTGTGGGATATCGGTAACGGATAAATAAACATTCTCATGGCTTGGCGAACTTGTTTCAAGGTATTCAACCACTCGGGCCGAGAAGGCTTGTAATTGTATCCCACGCTGGATAAAGAGAACATGGTACAATTTGTGGCGCGGTCTGTGTGATTTAAACCATGAAACAATTTCAATAGTCAACAAGATTGTACCAGTTTTATGTCACTGCATAATATTTCTTTTATTGAAACATTTGATGATGTCCATTGATGAAGTGTTTCGTAAAATAAGGGTTCCGTTTACATTTGAAAAATCATTGCTGCTAACCCATGGTTGCCCTCAACTACAATGGAGTGATTTTGAGTTTCAAATTACCCCCAAAAAAATCAACCATAACTTGTTATGTGTTGTTGTTTAGGTAGGATGTAGAATCAATATATAGAAGGAATACAAACGGTCAACGCTACGAGGATACCTTTCTGAATGCGATATGTTCTTTCAATGAATGTCGTTTAGCCAACGATCGCAGCAAGTCAAGGCAGCCAGCATATCATCCACTACAGTAGCGCACTATATACACCCCCACCCTCCCCCACTCTTTTGCGACCTCCAGTTGCCCCGGACAATAGTGGTGGTGGCGGGGGGGGGGGGAGAGGGCAATTGGTGCATTGTTTCACGACCCCCTCCAGCCCCCCTTCCCGAATATCACTGACGGAGATAAAGAACAATGCGTGCTTGTATCGTGGCTGCACGCACACAACACGTCTCAAGACTCAACAGCCCGACCTGGCAGGATACAATATTTAATCACATATGTAGAGTATTTTGAGGAGAACAACCTCGCCGATGTCAGACAAAGACACGGAGAAACGTAATTAGTTGCTTTATCTTGCCCAGCTCTGGTCGAGACATCTCCGGCTGAAGGCCTCCAGCCAGTAGCCCCAATTGTATCTCACAAATGTTGAAGCGAAAACGTGATGTGGTCAAATCGGGAAAAGATTTGTGGTGAGTCACGAGAACAATACAAAAAGTTGAGAATTTCAAGTGGAAGCGGTTAAAATGTTATCAAAATATCATCTCGGATGTTTTAAAGGAAAAACAAAGGCTGTGGCCAACAGCAAAGCACAATATTAGAGCACCTCATAAGACAGATCACCACCTGAAACCATACGAAGCTGCCAAAAAAATGTGGGGCGATAAAGCGAAACAACATGTCGGACGACGAATAGAAAACAGGAAGGAAAATATAAAATTTATAAGAACAAGTAATTTAAAAAAGATCAATCGCAGCACGTTGAATTTATATTTGAAGGATTATTTTGACATATAATGGTTAAGTCATGGGATATTTTACAACCGCTGCTATGAATAGTAGTTTTTATATCAACAAAATTTGGAAGGCTGGGGAATAGGATGGATATAATTAAGATAGACATTTTTCTCTATATAGTGTTCATTTCAATCAGGAGTACAAGCCTCACTCCACCCACGTGCTGCTCGCTTCGGAACGGAATCAGGGGAAATGAAACCTACCCCATTTCCGGTTTAATCTGAAGATAATTAAATTTCTCGCTTACCATAAGTAAATTTCAGATGAAAAAAAAATCCATACGTATGAGAAAATGAATCCAGTTGTATGGAACAACACGTTTGCAATTAAAGGATAACGAATGTTTTAAAATAATAGACCAACTAGTCTCGTTCGTGCTTTCGACCGTGGCAAACGTTTACCGTACTGACAGTCATCCAGGAAAACAACACATCACGGATGTAGGCATAAATATTCAACCAATCAAGCTATGGTCAGAATTTTCATCCAAACCTCAGACTCGTCGTGGTCTAACATACTTTTCACTTGATTTTCAGGAAACCATTTGGAAATATATACATTGTAAAATAAAATAATTGAATTCATCATCAAAGTATGTATCAGAGGGATTACTGGAAACGTTTAACGAGTTTATGGCGACAGCCGTCAAAACGACAGTTGTAATTACTGTACCAGTCATCAACATGATAGTTGTAATCACTATATCAGTCATCTACATGATAGTTGTAAATACTATATCAGCTATCATCGAGAGAGTTGTAGTTACTCTACCAGGCATCAACATGATCGTTGTAATTACTGTACCAGTCATCAACATGATAGTTGTGATCACTATATCAGTCATCTACATGATAGTTGTAATCACTATATCAGTCATCTACATGATAGTTGTAATTACTGTACCAGTCATCAACATGATAGTTGCAATCACTATATCAGTCATCTACATGATAGTTGTAATCACTAAATCAGTCATCTACATGATAGTTGTAAATACTATATCAGCTATCATCGAGAGAGTTGTAGTTACTCTACCAGGCATCAACAAGATAGTTGAAATTACTGTACCAGTCATCAACATGATAGTTGTAATTACAGTATTAGCCATTAACATGAGTTATCATTTCGGAATCAGCCGTAAAATGATATTTGTGATTACTGTATCAGCCACCATCACGAGTACTTCAGTTACTATACCAGCCACCATCACGGTAGTTGTAGATATTATACCAGCCGTCTACACAATAGCTGTCATTCTCAATCAAGAGTTCTATAGACCATCAAAGGAGCTGCTATTACAGAACTTTTGACATTGAACCACACGCCATACTATTCCTTACCGAACACAGATGTCGCCAACACAATTGAAAGCATGCCCGTGACTCCGGAGTGAACGCTGCAATAAATTGGCGGACTGTGTGTTGAGTAATACGTATGCTGACACACACAGTGTACGGCAGGTAACTAAGAAGCATAGAATGAACAGGTGTGCTGCATAGTTCTATTTTATAGCAGAAATAACGTTTACCGTCGCTGCGTTCAATACGACAGCCAAGAACGGAGGCCGGTCAGTCATTAAAATAAATTGACATCGAAGGTGATCGATTACAAGAAACACCGTACACTGGATGGGGATTGTATTTTGATCTCGATATAGTGTAGACAAAGTGCGCTTTGACGTCACACCGGTGGTCGCTGCTATGACGTCAGAGCACTGACGTCCTTTTGACGGTCGTCGCCATGACGTCAGAGCTCTCTGAGTTCTTCGATTATATACCTTAAATGAAACAACCAACGACGGACACATGAATACAAGCGCACATGGACCCATGCACATGGAAACATGGGACAAATCGATACATGGATAGATGTACAGATGCAAACTGCACATATGTACTCATCTAAACTCATAGACCCACACCCACCAAAACCCACAGACCTAGACTTATACATACACATGTACACGCATTATCGTCACGCATGCATACACGTATATACAAATGCACATTCGTTTACATATGTTTGTGTGTGTGTGTGTGTTATGAGGCTGGCAATCATTGTTTGGTTTGAAATATACGCCTTGGAAATTCAAGCGCCAGCAATATAGCAGTTCTAGTCGTTACAAAAAGTGTAATCAAGAAGGTAAAAAGATTCTCGTTAACTGAAGAAATTAGTAAACTATAATTCTCCTAATTTTTGTCCATATGTGCTAAGTTAACGTCGGTAAACTGCAGCGCGTTGACATATATGCAGCTTTAACCAATCGTGTCTTATTGCTATACGCGTGTCTGCATGACTGGGTCGTGTTCAGAGCACGTTTTCAGGACTGAACTTGATTGGCTCATGATTAGGAAACTAGAGTTACTGCAGAGGTCTATACGCAATCACTGTGAATTTGTACAGCTCTTGCAGTGCCTGCTAACGCCACGACGATGTTATATAAATGTCCAGGTCAACTTCTTCTAGCTGCAACTGCGTTATTTACTGTCGTCCATGTAACATCTGCTACAAAAAAAAGAATAACAGCGGCAGCGCAGCAGCAGCGGCAGCGCTGCAGCAGCGGCAGCGCTGCAGCAGCGGCAGCGCTGCAGCAGCGGCAGCGCTGCAGCAGCGGCAGCGCTGCAGCAGCGGCAGCGCTGCAAGAGCGGCAGCGCAGCAGCAGCGGCAGCGCAGCAGCAGCGCAGCAACAGCGGCAGCGCAGCAAAAGCGACAGCGCAGCAACAGCGGCAGCGCAACAACAGCGGCAGCGCAGCAGCAGCGGCAGCGCAGCAGCAGCGGCATCGCAGCAGCAGCGGCAGCGCAGCAGCAGCGACAGCGCAGCAGCAGCGACAGCGCAGTAACAGCGGCAGCGCAGCAGCAGCGGCAGCGCAACAGCAGCGCTGCAAGAGCGGCCGCGCAACAACAGCGGCAGTGCAGCAGCAGCAGCAGCAGCAGCAGCGCAGCAGCAGCGCAGCAACAGCAGCAGCGCATCAACAGCAGCACCACGGCAACAGCGGCACCACGGCAACAGCGGCAGCGCAGCAGTGTCGGCAGCACAGCAGTGTCGGCAGCGCAGCAGTGTCGGCAGCGCGGCAATGTCGGCAGCACAGCAGTGTCGGCAGCGCAGCAGCGGCAGCATTCAGCCACGCTATACTATGTCTATCAGTCGCTTTCTCTTCATCAATAAATTCCGCATCTTTCCCACCGGGAACCGAAATGACCAGAAGTGGTGCGCCGCCGTGTGCCTGGAACATTGGAAGTGTGTTTCCCAGGCAAGTCATTGTAGTCGAGAAAGAAAATTAAGCACAATAATTAATATAAATAGATGATTAAATCATGGTACTTGCATATGATACACACTGGAACATTCCAGGGAGATAATCAACAATAATTTCCGGTACACCCAGGTGAACAATTTCAAACAATTGTTTTTTTTTTCGGGAAATAACTTTGACGTGCATTAGATAGTAATATGGATGGGCACGCATGCACCGTTAAATATACTCGCAGTAAATAAAACGTTGAGTGTAAATAAAAAACACTGGTCGAATATTTTCAGATTAAATCATCAGAATAATAGTCACCTGAATTTGTATAAAATATATGCATAGCACTACATTTACTGTACAGCACATCCTTATCCAGTCTATCCTTCTATCTGCTATACCAACTCTTCGTTAAATTGAGTCAAACTAAGAAGATTCCGTTATATACCTCTTGCAATGTGTTCGAATATCATTGATAAAATTTATATTTGACTACAGATAGCTGGAATACGAAAGTAGAATCACCCCTCCTCTGCAACGTAAATAATGTTCGAAAATAAGTATTGAATCCCATGCTAAGAATTGCAATTAGTGACGCCCTAATGAACCGCTGATTCACAAACAAGCGCGCTGACCTGATTCACGGAAAAATGCGCTAACTCGATTACCGGAAAAATCTACCATGGCATCCAACCCCCGTTAAAGCAAATTGAGACCGACTCGAACAAACAGTAGGAAATATGGTGCATCTCCACAAAATCAGACATGGCAGCGAGGAAAAAAAGTACTCGTGTTTCTTGCTTGCAAAACAAGTACAGACACGACAGAAGGCAGGCCCAAAATAAGAAGAGGGAGCGACCGCCATCTTCCCTGATCTCAGTTCAAGCGTCAAGACCTGTTATAGCCTTAGACACAAACTACGCCATGAGCCCCATAGCTCAGCGCACTAAACAACACAGCCATGAGATGGGAAGATCGACGAAGATCGGATGACTTATCGCAACATGGCGCCCGAGCACCGAGAAGCGGCAGTAAAGAGGGGTGCAGAGACATTTATACGGTGAGAGGTATTTTTTCACCTACAACCCACCGTCGAAAGGGGCTGAAAAACGCTCGACTCTTGGCGACGGACTGGATGACAGATGGTGGTGACAAACACGCCTGTTCATGTGCGGCTCATATTGCAGCCAAGAACTAGTACGGTGATGGGTGGAACAGGGGTCTTTACGAACGTCGAAGGTTTGGTCCAGGTGTGTGCAACTAGTAAAAAATGATGCCGTAGAATTAGTGTCACAGCGATACAATTTAGACTCGAGCTTGCCCTAGCAATCCCCTTTTCAAATACATTTAGTATACAACTTCCACTTCATTCAGCCTAAACTCACTTTCGTTACGAAGGCCCTTTCTATCAAGTGGATGACCCCTTTTTTCAAGTGGATGACCCTTTCTATCAAGTGGATGATCCCTTCTATCAAGTGGATGACCCCTTCTATCAAGTGGATGACCCCTTCTATCAAGTGGATGACCCCTTCTATCAAGTGGATGACCCCTTCTATCAAGTGGGTGACCCCTTCTATCAAGTGGATGACCCCTTCTATCAAGTGGATGACCCCTTCTATCAAGTGGATGACCCCTTCTATCAAGTGGATGACCCCTTATATCAAGTGGATGACCCCTTCTATCAAGTGGATGACCCCTTCGATCAAGTGGATGACCCCTTCTATCAAGTGGATGATCCCTTTTCTAAAATGGATGACCCCTTCTATAAAATGGATGACCCCTTCTATAAAATGGATGACCTTCTTTCAAGTGGATGACCCCTTCTATCAAGTGGATGACCCCTTCTATCAAGTGCATGACCCCTTCTATCAAGTGCATGACGCCTCCTCTTGTAAATCCTAGATGCAACTTGACCTGAAATTCTAGACTTGGGTTGAATGGTAGTCCTAGCTTGGAGCTTGGTTGAATGGTAGTCCTAGCTTGGAGCTTGGTTGAATGGTATTTCTAGCTTGCAGCTTGGTTGAATGGTATTTCTAGCTTGAAGCTTGGTTGAATGGTATTTCTAGCTTGAAGCTTGGTTGAATGGTATTTCTAGCTTGATGCTTGGTTGAATGGTAGTTCTAGCTTGAAGCTTGGTTGAATGGTAGTTCTAGCTTGGAGCTTGGTTGAATGGTAGTTTTAGCTTGGAGCTTGGTTGAACGGTATCTCTAGCTTGGTTGAATGGTAGTCCTAGCTTGAAGCTTGGTTGAATGGTAGTCCTAGCTTGAAGCTTGGTTGAATAGTATTCCTAGCTTAAAACTTGGTTGAATGGTATTCCTAGCTTAAAGCTTGGTTGAATGTTATTTCTAGCTTAAAGCTTGGTTGAATGGTATTCCTAGCTTGGAGCTTGGTTGAATGGTAGTCCTAGCTTGGAGCTTGGTTGAATGGTAGTCCTAGCTTGGAGCTTGGTTGAATGGTAGTCCTAGTTTGGAGCTTGGTTGAATGGTAGTCCTAGCTTGATTAAATGGTACCCCTAGCTTGAAGCTTGGTTGTTCAGAATGAATCCATCAATTGAAGACTATACAGCGGCAACCGTTTGATCCTTCAATCGGCTAATGGGGTAGTGGGTGAACAAATCTTAAATTTTGGGGAAATACATTTACATTGGGCTAAGAGCGCTTGCAGTTGCAGTAGGTAGCTTCAGGTTGATGTAATGAAACGGGAATGGATAGTTTCAGACCCAATAGATCCTCATTCCCTTATTATTGTGGATGATGGCCTATACAATGCTTAAGCCCTTGGCATTATATGGAGAAGGTTCCTATGCCTGAATAATATGCTTTGATGGTAAACTGTTGCAAACATCGATTTCAAACCAGGATTCGTGAGCACAATCACGAAGAATAATTTCTAACGGTGGTACATGACCACACCTTTGTATTACTGCAAATTATTCCACATTCAGAAGTACTGCAGTCACATAAGGAGTGTGCAGAGTAGTTCAGCGGTGGAATTCGGATTTACTAATTTCGAAACACTAATCAACTGGAACTGCGCATGTGGTGCTGATGTCTGACCTGAGCAAACAACACTGAGACTCATGCTCATTGACAAAGCCTTGTTATGCTGCAGCTTCGTTACAGTAAAAGACTAAGCAAACGTGAGCAGAAAACTGTCCAAGTTCACAGCATACTTCTCAAAATACGAAAACGAATTTTAGAAAAGCCGGTGTAGACCTCAACGTATTGCGCCCCCTCTTTCATTTCAGCAATGGAGCGTCAAAATCCACTTATAATTGACGACGCCCTAGCATTCAATGTAGACATGAAGCTGTGAGGAAAGAACAGACGAGCGGATGCAGGAACAACAACTCTTTTGGTCCTGAAAGGCTAAGGGCACAAATAAAAACATTAACATTGGAAATGAAGCTTAATCTAGCATAGCTCAATCTGGACCTGATGCAGCATATAAGGAGCAGCATATAAGTAGCAGAGGTAGGACGCTATGGGAAGCGCTTCAGGCGTAGAGCAGCAAGAGAAAAATCGCGACGGACAACACGCTTTCCCACGCGGAATTAACCTTGATATGGAATTTGATTACATTATTATGCCTGGACAATGCTTCTTAATGAGTTCTAGGAATCAATATCTTTACCAAGTTTAAACGTGGAGCCAAATTATAAAATGATAAATTTTTATTCATTTTTTTTTCACCGTGCGTTTACCCGCACAGCTCATCATACTGCTTAGTCTAGTTCATGCTACAGTACGTCCTAGCAGCACGGCCTATTTTACTGCAACAGACTAGCACATACTGCAGTACGTTCTAGCAGCACGGCCCACTTTACTGCAACAGACTAGCACATGCTGCAGTACGTTCTAGCAGCACGGCCCAACATACTGCAACAGTCCAGCACATGCTGCAGCACGTCCTAGCAGCACGGCCCACTTTACTGCAACAGACTAGCACATGCTGCAGTACGTTCAAGCAGCACGGCCCACTTTACTGCAACAGACTAGCACATGCTGCAGTACGTCCTAGCAGCACGGCCCAACATACTGCAACAGTCCAGCACATGCTGCAGTACGTCCTAGCAGCACGGCCCACTTTACTGCAACAGACTAGCACAGGCTGCAGTACGTTCTAGCAGCACGGCCTACCATACTGCAACAGTCTAGCACATGCTGCAGTACGTCCTAGCAGCACGGCCCACTTTACTGCAACAGACTAGCACATGCTGCAGTACGTTCTAGCAGCACGGCCTACCATACTGCAACAGACTAGCACATGCTGCAGTACGTCTTACTTCACTCCAGCAGCCTGGTACAGTGCAAGCTGCAGTGCTCTCACCACTTCATAGAGAGCAACAGGCTGTAAGTACAGTCGAGTGACCGAGGACGGTGTTCAACACAAAACAGCTCGAAAGAGCCGACGAGCAGTTAATAAAAAGCATTCGCATTGTGGGCGAAGCACTCGAGCCTTAACGCAACTTGGCAAATTCCTCGCTTATCAAATGGTTATGTTCAGGAAGAGTTGGCCAGAAACTTTCTAAAATAGACGTCAACAAACTACTAATACGGATATTAAATTTATATTTTAGCTCACAGCTGCTTCTACAAATTAGAAACCACGTGTTTAGAACGGGATGAAACACAACACGTGCAGTTGCTGAAAAAATCCGTTAACAATTCAAGATCAACATAAATCTCATGTACTAGTTTTGGCGATACATTTGAATTTATTCGAAATTTGTTTCATAGAAATTGGTGGAAAGCTTCATCCAGTTATAATACCGCCCCTAAATTCCACATCAAGATGGATTCCAGACGATTAAAGTATTGCTCGTTTTTCGTCATCGTTACGATAAAGTTTTTTTTTTCTTCTGCACATGTTATGTAATCTATTAGGCCCAGGTCAGCCTCCATTCTAGTAAGCAGAACCCGCTATGATTCAGCCAGCTCAAGCCAACAGCAACTCGACTCGCAAACACAAGACATTTTTTCGCTCTCCTCAATAAGCGTAGGCCGCTGATTTCGACAGCTGATCACGTCTCGTTTCGACACTTTTACCGCGTCGGGGACCGGACCGTCCGGCAGTCACGCTCGAGGGGAGGACGGGGGAGGGACGTGGTGTGCAGAACTTCTCTCTCAGGGGCGGGGTGTCTAGAACTCTCTCACCACCCCCTGAGGAATTGTGTGATACACTGGGCTGAGATCGCAGGGATGGAGACTTGCGGACTAGGTTTGGAGTTAGGTGTGTGTGTTTTATTCGATTGCAATACACCAACTGGGAGTGTTTGATAGGGATCAGATTTTAAAGCTCTCAAGGTCGTGCACAGTATTGGCACACGTTTCTGATCGCTCGATCGCCTAATGAACAATATCAGAAAGCAATTTTTGTAAGTACAAAAAAGATGCATGGCTGGGTTCATTTTCATTCAAGGTAAAAAAATTTGAAGGGGTTACAATTTCAGCAGTACCCATGATATAATGAGCAAACCACTGTTAACACAAGACCCATTGCATCACGTGCCGAAAAAACTGTGAATCTGTTGTCCAGTGGCTACGTCGGTTGCCCAGTGGCTACATCGTACACATAGAACCTCGACTCCATATCAGCACTGTCGCGCTTAACGTGTGAACAGTTGAAACCCTCACTCACAACAGACCCAGCGGAAGGTGAACAGTTGAAACCCTCACTCACAACAGACCCAGCGGAAGGTGAACAGTTGAAACTCT
Source organism: Gammarus roeselii (assembly GCA_016164225.1). Taxonomy (NCBI): domain Eukaryota; kingdom Metazoa; phylum Arthropoda; class Malacostraca; order Amphipoda; family Gammaridae; genus Gammarus; species Gammarus roeselii. The sequence continues at coordinate 16,781 of SDVV010009093.1, forward strand.
CACTCACAACAGACCCAGCGGAAGGTGAACAGTTGAAACTCTCACTCACAACAGACCCAGCGGAAGGTGAACAGTTGAAACCCTCACTCACAACAG